>JAEMPF020022456.1:10630-25630 GCA_022496165.2 Catalaphyllia jardinei
AAAATATTTTAATCACCATCTGCATGTACTAATCATCTAAATGGAAGGGTAAGGGACGGGGGGGGGGGGGGGCTTGGAAAGAATGCTGCAACAAGTCAAGTGCCTCATTAGGCCTGCGTTATCTCCGGTAATACTTTGTAGCATACAGCAACTAGGTGTATATTTGTACTCCCCCCTGAATGGGATGCTAGTCTTACACAAAGAAACCCACCATATTCTCTGGTATCTATTTATACACCTGGGCGAAAATAAAGAGAGGTATTTCTGTGCATAAAGTCCCTCCAAAGGACACAACACAATGTCCCGGCCAAGCGAGGGCTCGAGCCCAAACTGCTCGATCGAGAATCGAACGCAGTAACCATGAGGTCACCGCGCCTACTAATGCGCTGAACATCTAATTAACATCTAATTTTCAGAGCGCTGCTTTGATTATTTTGTAGGAAATTCAAATAGAGAATCATTTATTTTTCCCCTACAGTGGCTTCTTATGAGTGCCATACACTGTATTAAACAGCAAGCTGCTTGATTAACATCTGTTAAATCATCATATGCATATACCAGAACTTTGGATGTCCCTGGCAAATCGCCTCGTCAGGATAAAACATGGAACAGGACAATCCTCCAACAGGGGTGGGGTCAAACTTTGGAAAAGTAAAGTCGGGGCATCCCATTCTGAATAAGTAAGAAAACCAGCATGTCATTTGCAGAGAAAAAATGTTTTACTTATTACTGTTTAACGATTCTCTTCTTTTGTTCCGTAGTTTTTAAGCATTTTTGTGCTGTCCGTGCTGCTTTAACTAATCCTTGTAGACAGCCAGTGTCTCTTATCAGCTTATTTTTTTTTTAAAGGTGCCACTTTTCTTCTCTTAAGATAGCATAGCGTTTTCACAAAAGGTGCTTTTAAGGCAAGAACGTTAAAATCAAAACGGAGAGTAAAAAATGAAACGCACTAAACATATTTTGCCTATAAACTTTCAGCTGTGTTGAATGTCTTGTTTCTAGCAGTGCAAAATAACCGAGCTAAATATGTTCCTGTCCACCCTACATGCAGTTCAAAGACAACTCAACTCGATCTTGTAATATAGGCATGAGCACGGTTTTGAATATTACTCAGAGTAATGAATAGTTGACAACTAAGCTAGTGTGGCATCAACTCACTTAGCCCTAGCCTAAATAACATCTTATTACCTGGGAGATCGTTTTACCTGGGAGATGCGGAAATTGTCAGTACAGTCTCTCCGGGGCCAGTTAAGTTTTTTAAGATTTCCTCACGTCTGTCGGTCAAAGAGAGAATTAACTTAGAAAACAATTAAAAGAAAGGGTTGACTGAAGCAGTATATTTGAAGGGAAATCTGGTACTAATTTCTCAGGGATAGAGGTGAACTTAGTTTTAAACGCAAATTATGGTCATGAACAATACGTGTGCATGTTTGCTCGGAAATACTCGATAAAAAATACAGGTAATTGTCTGAAAAATTAAGTATAAGACAAAACATGATAACGCTGGAAAATTATTTATTAATTTAATTTTTTTTTCTTTTTCTTTTTTGACATGCAATTTTATTCAGTAAGCAAGACACTACAGCTACTTACATAATTTACAGTACTATCACAGTTGCTTACAGCACTTACTCTAACAATACAGCTACTTACACTACAACTATTTCGATACTACTTTTTAAATTGAAGAATTACATTATATTGCTAAAAATTTAAGATACACTACGCAGAAAAACATATTAAAAAGTTTGAAGAAACTAGAAAAAAAAATGAATAAAGCTGGAAACGCTGGAAATAAAAGTAATAATCAAGAAACTTGTTGTTCGAAAACATTCAGTAGTCGCGTGTTGACAGAAGTAATAAAAGAAACTTGTTGTTAAAAAATATTTATTGTCGGGTGTCGAGTGCTTCGAACTTCTAATAATTTCATTGGTAGAGCTGTCCCAAGGGCTTTTCCGTCGGAGTATGTATGCAAATCTAGGGTTGAAAATAGAGTTGAGATAAGTGCTTGACTAATGAGCGGAAAACTCGACCAGTTAATTAGCTAAGAATTAATTCTCTCTCTCATCGCCAAAGCTGTGAGGTCAGAAAAAAAAAATAAAAGATATTTCCATGAGCCAATCAGGGTGCAGGAGCCCGGACAATTTAACGTTTCGAAATTCGGAGAAAGTTTTCAAAGAAAGCTAGGGGGCCTCAGAAGTGAGTACGCTTTCAAAAATTTGCGCTTGTCAACTTTTTCCAATCACGGACGGTTGAACAAGCGTTCAAAGCAGCTTCGATATCCTTTATGGTCAAGCAAGCCATTTTCACGATTAAATTTTCGAAATGTATTAGTTTGCATCTTTTATATGCAAACTTTTTTTCAGCTTTAGTCATTGTTACTGTAAACATGGTAAATTAATAACTCAGTATCTTACATTTCAATTTAGTTACTTGTATTCTAAACGGTCTCTTCTGCAGATGTTTGTCGAAACATACAAAACGTCAAGTGAATAATTTTGTTTTCCAACAGGCGTTTTATTGTCAAGTTTGTCAATGGAGTTTGTGTGCTATTTTATTATTAAGCTACAATGGGCAAAGGAAAAGAACTTTTATTTAATGCAGTTCTACCTCAGTTTCATATTTGCTTCAATCATGTTGAAGTGCCTCATGCATCCACCCAGTGGCTGGCCTGGTATTCCTACAGACAAACAAAAAAGAACTCTCAATCGACACTTTGATTATGCATATTCATTCATTCGTCTATCCATCAATCTCTCAATCAATGGGTCGTTCGTTCGTTCGTTCGTTCGGGCGTGCGTGCGTGCGTGCGTGAGTGCGAGCTTGCGTCCGTCCGTTCGTTTTAATCGATCGATCGATCGATCATTCATTCATTCAATCGATAGATCGATGATAATTTAATCAATCAGTCGATCAATCAATCATTCATTCTTTCATTCATTCTTTCAATTCATTCATTCAAAAATAATTCATTCACTTTTTCTTTGTTTCTTTCCTTCTTTCTTTATTTCTTTCAATACTTAATTAATTCAATCATGCAAACAATCCATTTATCAGGCAATCAGTCAGTCAATATATCTGTCAGTCAGATCAATTGATCATTCAACGAGTTGGTGAAGTGTAGTGAGCTAAACTGAACAATCTTTAAAAATAGGTCCGCACCTGCGTACTTGTATGTGCGTAGCGTCCTTTTTGCTTTTGTGAATTTTACGTGTTAAGGAAATTAAACTGAGATGCTTTTTGGAAACTGGCTTATTTACCGGGATACAATGCTGTTCCATACCCTTCTTCCTCGCGTTTCTTGCCATATGATCCCTACCCCTTCCCTGCTTACGCAGGCTATATTTGTTAGTGTGTCAGTAGACAATAGGTAGTCTACTTACGCGAGACCGTTGGCGCCCCTGTTACCCCACTCTTGACCGTTCTCGCAGAGTTGCCCCTTGTTTTGGACGACAAATATTTTAAGTTCTGAATGATCTTACGAGGAAGGGAGCTTTTACATCAATGAATGTCTTTGCGTTATTATATGCTAAATAAAAATATCGTGCTACATGAAATCCCTGGGTATAGGTTACCGATTTCCGCGATTTGAGTAGGTCTAAAAATAAATATTAATGGGATATTAATAACAACTTAGTAACCGAGAGTGAGGTCGTTACGGGAAAATCTCAAACAAATTAACTGAGGCCTTGCCGTTTTGACCGAGCGATAGCGAGGTCAATACGGTAGGCGGAGGTTTGAGATTTTCCCGTAACGTCCGAACGGTCGAGGTTATTAAGTTGTTTATTATATGGCTAACAAAACAGTTCTAAAGGAAGTCGTTACTTCACATCCGGTGATGCGCGCGTTTATCTATTCATTCATCTTTCCAAACCGTCAAACTGCATAACAGAATTCAGTGAACTAACGCGTAGTCCGTCAAGAAAATATATTTGTTTTTGGAAAACAATGATTAATACGGCTGCAAAAGTATTTTAGTACAGTTGTGTTAGTATATCACGAGAGAATTTCATCGACATATTCTCAAGAATCAACCGCCAAACGTCAGTTCCTCCAGAAAAGTTCTTCAAACTTGCTCAAAAGCCGTTCAGCCGTGTCGGCAAAAGAAAATACAATTTAAACGGAATCAGCACTGCTCTTCGTCGTCACTTTGGATGAAAACTATTCGCCTTTTCTGAGGTTCCTGGATCATAGTTACTGGCCCGTTAAAGATCTTGAACCGGCGCTCAGAGATGCTGCGAATGTCCTCACTGGAAAAAAAATAATCCGCTCGGCTGTTCAAATCTGATGGTCCTTGAAGAAGTTTAAACTAGCTTGTGTTACAACAAGAGAATTTGTTGATGTTGACTGCTGTACTGCTTCGGTGTCACCAATTGCCTTTTGAATGGTGAAATGACAGTGAAAAGAGACCTGCCTTCGGAAAGGAACCTCTAGCTCTGTATACTTCGCTGCAAACTCGACAGGGTATTAGGTTCATAATCGTCGCCATCCGTTTTCCGATATCTATAAAAAACTTTGCCAATAAGTGGTCAAGGACAGCAGCCGGTAAGTCCAAAACTTCTACCGTGCTTCCTCCGTTTATTGACGACAAATATCGCTGAGATGTTTTAATTTCACTGGCAGTTTTCCTTTCCTTTCGTGGTTTTGCTCTTAAATGTAAACTTATGAACATTTCAATTTCTTCCTGACCAATTAATTCGGTCGTAATTTGCCGATGTAACGTCATTTTTTCCCTTAAAATAGCAATAAAATTAACTCTCTGAATGTTAATCGTCACTCATCGTCTTTTATTACAACGATTTTCAATGTAAATTAAGCAAATGTCGCCTAGCTTTGGATACTTTTCGTGTTCTGTCCTAATTTGCATAATCCGTAATCGGCCCCTAGGCATTACGGGAGAATAATGCCCTGGCGTTAAGTTGCACTTAGGCAATCAGAGCGCGCGTTATATCGCCTACAAACACTAGCCATATAATAATGTGCTATAAATGAGGAGACGTTGCCGAACGGGAGGGAGACCCCACAATGCTGATTTATTACCTGTTTTTTTAACCTATGAGAGCTAGAGATAAGATTGAGGGAAAATTCACTAATTAAGTTTGCATGGAGAAGGTGTTGGCTGGAGAAAGACAGAGTCTTACAAAACCTGGGGCGGATCTAGGGGTGGTTCGGGTGGTTCTGTCGAACCCCCTAAACTGAAAGTCAAAACGTATAACAAACGCATGGTTAAAAAAAAAAAGTGAACCAACTCAGCTAATAAATATATCTTTTGAAAATGACAATTCTTTGTGTCTTTGTATGCGAAATTCAAAACAGCAATAAGAACAAGACAAATTTGTGCCTACCGGTAGTTGAAAATGGCCTCTAGTACGTCCGCTTGAGCTATAAAATTACACGTCCCGCCAAAACTGACAGTTTATGCCAAATCTGCCAATCAATTTTTATTCCGGCATTGCGTAAAGCCACGCCGTTCTTTGGAAATCAGAGTTGTGGATCGTTCTCTCAGTGAGTCAAAGATTGCGCCGGTTTTTCGGACCGTCATCAGTAAGGTAAGCATAGATTAGTCTATTACACGAGTATGCTTAATTCTAGCAAGCAGACAGTGCTGATTTCTTGAAAGTTTTCACGAATCGTTTTAAAACTGAATTATCATAAGTTTACATTCTAAATTTTCTTCCTTAGATCGGAGACCAGCGAAGATAATGAGTCTAGCTTTTGACCAATCATCTAATTCTTCTAGTAGTTTGAATGAGAGCTCGAGTAGTGCAAAGAGGATTTTTTAACAACAAATAAACTTTATTAATAATTAACAATTAAAAGAACATGTACAACTCGCATATAGTGTAAGCTAGTCGAGGCGAGCTGTGCAAGGAGAAAAAAAGAAAAAAGAAGAAAAATAAACCAATTTGTAAACTTCGAATAAAAGACTATGAACCATGACAGGAATAAACTATAAATAAAATACAATCATTAGCATCCGGGGATAAATATGTTTACATAATTGATTGGTGAAAGGTAGCTTAATAACCTAAACAAACTAAGCAAACTAAACAGGCGAAGAGATTATAACAGGATTCGTTGCTCTAGCGATGCCGGTAAGAACATTGCATTGCATGCACTATTCCAGTGACTTCAGCTGACAATGAGCGGGCAAACAGTACCTTAAAGCTGGTTAAAGGCTACCTGCGGACCACAATGGCATCAGAAAAAAGACTGTCTGGCTTGGCACTCATGAATATTCATCACAAGAAACCCGTAGATTATGATGCTGTTGTCTAGAAATTTGCAGAACAGCAACCCCGAAGAATGTCGCTGGCTGATCCCATTTTTGAGGAATCATGAATTTTTAATTTGAATGAATTTAAAATGTTAAGAAACTAATCCATCCTTTAAAGTACTGTAGTTAGCACAAAAATGGAGGTGACTTTAGAGCAATTAAACCACTTCAAATCGCCCCTGAAAACGCTGGAAATTGCATTTCAGAGGCCCTAAAATTAAAAATTTTCCAGGGGAGCATGCCCCCAGACCCCCCTAGGGGCTACCGCCTTCGGTGGTGGTTTATACGACCCCCCCTTCGTCAAATCCTGGATCCGCCCCAGAAAACTGGTATTGTTATAGTTCTGTACGTGTTCTGATTGTCATGGCGGGGCTTTGACTGAGATGTTGCAACCTGTCGCTATTTTCCTTTTTGTGTTTCACTGAAGTTGATAAGATTTTGTACAAACAAACCATATGCTGAAAACACGAATCAGAGAAACATGAATTGACCCTTGTCGACCTTATTACACAAAGCACGTAACACTGTCAACGCTTTTTAAATATTTTAAGAAACTTTAAAACACGTTTCAAAGACAAGCTTAAAACACAAAAACACTTGTTCAATCAAAATCGGAGTAATTTGAGAAATTTTAATTAGAAAATACTATTTTATAGTTATTTGGAATAGTATTCTAATCTTGAACTTTTCCCTCAACAATATTTGTTTAGATATCCAATGTGTTGTGGCAAATATTTTACCTCGACACATTGGACAAGGTAGTTATTCTGGAAACCACTGATAAGTAATTTTAGATAGTGTTAACGTTTAAAGCGTTACGCTTTGTAGGGCTGCGTGTCCATTTCATGCATGCTGTAATTTAAAATTATGTTTCAATATAAAACTGGATCGTTGCCAGATGTGGTTAATAACAAATTTCTACGAAGGAATCACGTTCATGATAATGATACCAGGAATGCAGTTCTTTTCATGTTCTTAAGTATAGAACTAATATAAGACATTTCTCGTTTCAACACCAAGGTCCCTTGTTTTTTAATTCGCTTAGTCCAGACATTGTAAGTTCAGTGTGTCAACTTTTTAAAAAATCTGAAGAAACTTCTCATTCAACTGTTCCTTTCCCTCCACCCTCTTTTCGTTTCACTATTATTACCCTGCCTTTGCCGCTCAGTTTCTTTAGTAGTTCATCTGTAGTTAAAGAATGAATGCTATACCGAGTAATTGCATTGTGACTAAACTTGATAGACAACAAATGCAAGGAAACGATGTTATGAGCTTGTTATATTTCGATATAAATCTATATCATCTACGGACTGGGCGGGATACAGGTAGCAGAGATTTAAATACTGCGAGATTGTACAACAGTATTACCACGTGAAAATGAAAAACAAAGAAACGAAACTGTCAAGAGAATAGGCGGAGTTCCCTACTGGCTTTTAAGCCATTGTTCAGAAATGGTGTTAAACGTTTGATATGATAAGCTTCTTTATATAGTCATAGATCCCAATTATCATCGCGATCTATTATGTTTGTGTTATCACGTACGGTTTGGGTGAGAAATTCTTTGTTCATTACAGTAGAAAGTGAATTGTTCTCATTAGTGAAAATATCCGGTAAGTTGTATAAATCTTGTATGTGTTTGATATTATCACAATCGTGCAGATGTTTATATATAGCGCTTTCTTTGTCCGTGAGTGCATGTTCTTGTGTTCGGACAAGCAGAGTTCTGTTCGTTTTGCCGATGTACGAGGAATTACAGCCAGGGCAGATGAATTCATAAACAACGTTTGATTGGCTTAATTGCGGCGTTTTGTCCTTAGTGCTTGTGAAAAAACACAATTTTGTGGTCTTCTCTTTTATTCGGATCTCAATATTAGGATCGACGAGACATCTCCGAAGCTTACGTTTAAGCTTCTTGACAAGTTGTGTTGTTAGGTCACCGACGAATGGGATGGTAAGCCAGATAGTGGGATGCTGGTTGTTGTGGGAGGTGTCGTTGGCAGGATGATCTGAAGCTCTATTCCGTGCATTTGTTGTAAAGCGATCAATTAATAGGTTGGCAACACGTTTAGGAAAACCATTCCATGATAAAAACTTCCTAATCAGCTTGAGCTCAGACTTGATTTTGTTAGGAGTACAGATACGGTGTACGCGATCAATCAGTGCTCTGACCCAAGAGATTTTTTGTCGCCAAGGTACAAAGCTGTCAAAATTAGTGTACTGTCCAGTAAAAGTATCTTTTCTATAGATGCCAAGGCCATCACTAGCGATGTTGATGTCCAGAAAGTGCGGAGTGCTATTTTCGAATAAATCGAAAGTAAAGCGGATATTTCTATCAAATTTGTGAAAGTGTTCCAAAATAGTGTTGATTGTGTTGCGTTTGATGAGAAGGAGCGTGTCATCTACGTATCTGCAATAGAAGGCAATTAAGCCAATCAAACGTTGCATTTGTTGTCTATCAAGTTTAGTCACAATGCAATTACTCGGTATAGCATTCATTCTTTATCTACTAAAGCTATCAGCAGGTAATGGATCATCTGTAGTTATTTAGTATGGAAAGCCCACGATACATAAAAGCCCCATGGTTTCTTTGGGGTTTCCTGCCATTTTTTAACACATCTTCGTGAACTAATATTGTATTATGTCAAAAAGACAAAAACAAAATTGCAGAAAATGACGGTCGAATCAGGGATATCAAAAATTGTACGTGACGTCACGTGATGTCAGAAAAAAACAAAAATTAAAAATTTTGAGTGTTTGCCTGTATTAGATGAAAGTGATTTTTAGACATACATCTGCTGGCCTGTCTTAATATCGGTACACTGCTTTGTTTTGAAAATAGAACACTCATCGGCATTGTTTCTGGATAACGAAAATATCGATTCGCCTTATGTTTTCGAGTTCTGAGTACCAAATATGTCGAGAGAAGTGCATGCCTATGCGAATGTTTTCAAGTTTAAAGAAACGTTTTCAGAGAGCCAAAGTAAACTCCAGATGTTTCCACTGGTTTCAGGCCGCCATGTTGGAGTCCCTCAGAGGGGCTCTAACATGGCGTCTCCATACTATAATTTTCAGTAATATCTTTCGCCGAATAACTGGAGATCGAAATATCGCGCTTGGAAATTATTGCTTGAAATTGGGCCAAACTTTTCATTACAAAAGATCTCTATGAGTTTTTATCAAATTAACGTCAAATCTTAGACAATTAAAGATATTTTTATGGTGTATGGTTCTATTGTTTTAGAATTACAGTTTTTGTTATTTTTGGTTGGAAAGTGACGTCATAAGTTTTTGGTCAAATTTTGAATTTATATTTTGAGACATTTGATGGCCCTTGCTGAAACTACAGTATCTTGATTCAGTCCGGAGATATAATAAAATAAAATTTGGATAAATTCTATTTTTAGTAACATATTGTGATATTGTAACAGCTCTATCTATTGATTAAAATAAGATATTTTAGTTTTTTTTTGGTTTAATCTTATTTAAGTGCAATCGTTCATCAGAGACCATCGAAGGTGCTTCAATAAAAAATTGAAATTTCAGCCCCAACTTTGTGACGATGTAAAAAAAAAAATGAAAATCTAAAACAACAAATTCCTATGTATTGATAATATCTGTCGTTGTCCAAAATTTCAGCTTAGTAGGATAAAAACTTAAAAAGTGGCTTAGGTTTGGCACAATTTGGATGAATAATTTCCAAGCATGTATCGCGCATATCCCCGAAACTTTGGCGCCTTGTTTATTTATTACTCGTCTACGATATTTCCTCAATTTTTTGCTCAATTAATTGAATGGTAAGCGATACTATTTTTCACTTGCGTGAAACTTGCGTGATCATTAAGCTTACTTGCTTGACGTGAAAACCACCAATAGATCGTTTTCACTGTCACGCAATAAAAAATAAATCGAAAACCGTTCAGTGGATAAAGTCAAGAAATTGTGATCTTATTGGATACAAATAAACAAAACACTTCTCCAAGTTTTACGTCTGTGCGTTTTCCCAAACGCTGACATTCGTCGAAATGTTTCGCAGAAATTTACAGAGCCCAGTATGGAAACGCCATGGCGGCCGGAATATAGTGTAAACATCTGGAAGTTACTTTGGCTATCTAGGTGACTTATTATCTATACTGAACAAGTAAGCATTTACATAAGCACTTTTCCTAATGCTCTAAATCTAAAAATACTTACAAATCATGAGATGGGTACATACTTTTCGACAAATGCGATCGTAGTTTTGTGTCACGCACTGCCATAACTCTGAAATTAAAAATGCCCTGGTTTCCAAACGAAGCACGCTATTAAGCTGTAAAATTGTAAACAGATATAAATATACCGTCTCTTATGCCTGATGAGGATAAAAACTTTCTTGGCGTTTTAGTTTTGGATTCTACAAAGCGATGACGTCACGTGAAAACGAGTATAGATTTTCCTCCACATCATTCATTTATAAGTAATGGAATATACTCATTGTAGCCCATCATTTGTGTCAATTAAAGCATCGCTTTATTCCACATTTTGTATTGTGTAACAACTTGTTACAACTTTGACATGAAATTTTAAAACGTCTTGGCTTTGAGAATTGGAGCAAACTTTCCACAATACGACATCGTTGTTCGTAATTAGGGACCCACGCACCATACATGTATTTCAGAACTGATCCTTAAACGTGATAAGGCATCCTTTGCTTTCCAGCACGAAATGGTTATGAAAGCCGACCCTCGTTGAACAAAGACTCGTATCAGTAATAACTTTTAATCTGGAAAAAGGCAACAACAGGATGGGTGTAAAACCTGTTTTTAAAGTGCAGTTCTGACAATGCAAGTACAAAGCAAGTGCAATAGAGTCTGTTCAGTTTCTGAGAGTTTCTGACAATCCCCAACATGTCTCATTCAGAAGTTAGTGCTGCCTACATATCAGTCACTTCAAGTCGATAAAAATGTTGGCTAGCGAGATATTGGCTCGTGAAAGCACTCTTTTCGCTGTTAGAGCAACCCGCGCCGAACATTATTCAGGCCGATAAATTCTAGCTTGAGAAATCGTGCTTGACCCTGTGTAACCTGCACTAACCATAAACGCAGTCGAGTCTTGATATGTTGGCTTGTGTGAGAAAAATAACTATATGGGCACCTAACGGAATGACGAAAGAAAGCTATCAATAAACAATACAGCCGCAATCAATGTTTTCAAAGTCTGCACGAAATTAGGAAGCCGTATTTTCGATAGATAAAAACAAACATGCAATAAAGGATAAGTTAAACTACGAAATTAAGAAGGATACGAAGATGGATTTTCGATACATACAAACAGACCACGCGCGCGTCTCAAAAGGAGCTATAGAGATATTGCACGGCAGCCATGTTGAATGGCAGGAACAATGAAAATATTTTGCTTAAGAATGAACATTTTTTTTCCCTGCAACATGGCTGCCATGCAAAAACCTCTATAAAAGGAAAAACTCTACCTTGGCAATTGAAAGCTGAGAAAATGAAAAAGAAGTATCTAAAAATCGATCAGTGGTACACAAAAGCGACGTGGCCTACAGGAAGAAAGCTGAAAGTCCACTCACACAAGCCAACTGCTAGCACTCAATCTTCTCATCTACAGGCACTAGAGCCCAGTCATCTCACTAAAATTCATTTCGATCACGTGATTTGGAAGACAGGCAAAGTTTTGCTGCCAACCTAATGTGTGCAGCATCGCACACAAGAAAAGGAACGTATGCAAACGTGTGCGCTAAGTATAAAAGGGTTAGCATCCGATACCTTCAACCATGTAGCTGGTGTATTCAGGTCTCCAAGAAGTCTTGTTGCTAGAAAAAAACAACAACAAAAGGTCGGTGTCCGCAACAGAAGAGATTATTTAAGTAACAAAAAAAACAAACATGTAATTCTCAATAAGGAAACGACGGTTTTCAATTTACACATGTTTCGACATTCTCAGGACATATTCAGTTGCAATTGAGCTTTTTAACGTAATGGTTGTACACTTGAATTTTATATTAAGGTACGTTACAAAATCACGTGTCAAAATTTGCGATACAATTTGAATACGAAATACGCGGAAAACAAAAATAGCGCGCGTATAACAAGAACAATAAAATAAAAGACAAATCATAACTAAAAGGAAAAAGACAAATCCAGGAGCGGGCTATTCGAAAGCCGGTTAACGCTAACCTAGGATTAGAAATTAACCGGAGCATTGATTTTTCTTTCATAAAACTGTTTTTCACTGCTTACGTTTTTGGTAGTTTGAGGTAAGTCAAGCTCAAAACTGAAGGACGAACAGTGTAAACAGAAAACCTCACTGAGAAGTTCCAAAACTCAAATCAAAATTCTCGCTAACATATCATTGGTTAGCTTTATCGGGCTTTGAACAACCCGGCCCAGATGCTTAAACTGCTGATTAAGAATGGGATCTTTGGTCTTAATTTGGAATTTGAGGTGGTAGAATCTGATATCGTGAAACATTCTGTAGCACAAGAGTCACGACAGGCCCTGGGTGACTACTCTTGTCGAAACACTTTTCCGACAAGTGTAGCCTGCGTAACAGCAGTTTCCTTTCCCCTTCCAGGCGGAGATCGAACAAGCGAGCGAAAAAGAGTATAAACGGCACGCGAACGTAGACCTTGCGGTGGTGAATCTTTCACGCTGAACATGTTTTTAAGCTTAAATGTACTGAAGACCAACTTAACATCTAAATCAGCATTACATTTTAGCCTGGGCGATTTTAGAAAACCGGCCAACATAAGGGAGTTTATAGAAGTTCGTAGAAGTTTTTCCGGAGCTAGATGAGGCGTTCTGCCCAGTCAGAGAAGGATTTACTTTCTTAGAAAGACACTTCTAAATACTTGTCGATGGCCCAAGACGGAAATGTCGAAACATGCTTTGTAAATTGAAAACTGTCGTTTCTTTACTGGGAGTTATCGTCACTCTGCTGTCTCTACGTCCGTTTGGAAACATGTAACTGTTGGACCACTTTTGTCATACACAATAGAGAATATATATCAGTTCAACATTTGTACAACAAACGTAACCTTTGACATGTTAACATGAATTAAGGAAAACTCCCATGCAGTCTATTTCATGAAATTACCCAGAATTGCATATATCTATACATATAACATTGATATTCAAATTTGATCCATTAAGCCTTTTGTAACAGTTGGTGACGTGAAGTATATTTCAATTACACACTTTGTACACTGGAAATCAGAGTACGTTATCAGAAATAGAAAGAACATTTACAAATAAATTTACATACAAATAACTTGTCACTTCTCAGGCAGATAACAACTGAACAGCAACTTTATTTCTCACCTGGGATTGTTTAATTCCTCGAGCGTTAAAACATCAAGTATTTCCTTTGCCTTCAGATTGTTGTAAACCTTCTTGTTTTCATGGTCAAACTTCAGCAATGTGTATTCCACCTTGAGAATAGTAATAGTTTTGACTTGTAATTTGAATGCTTGAAGTCATATAAAGTTGAAATTGTTAAAGATATCTTGGATCATTTGAAACTGAGACAATAGGAATGACTAATACCTATCCATTGAACTCAGAAATTAGGTTTGCCATCGATATATCATTCATCTTGGCGGCGAGGCTTAGAGGGCATAAAAAAGGAAATTGAATAAACACGTGTATTCATTTCTTTTGTTTATGTTTTCTAGGCCTCACTATCAAGCAGAATAGAATAGGCAGAATTTTTTGAAAGTGTCCTTTAAGGTGGGGGTAAACATGAATAGGAGTGAATTTTGAGGTAATATTGAAAGGGAATTGTTAGGATTACACCCGCTTTCAGTGTTGCGTGCATAGGCGACATATTTGTTCGTCTTTTCGACATGCTATGTAACCTGGCCCACATCAAAATGTTAAATCAATCACGATCGAACTCGACTCTTAGTCATGAAAGATTAATTTATTTGACATCAAACTAAGGTTGGGAGTATCAAGAAGTCATTCTGTGAAAGATAAATCGACTATTTTGAATGTTTACATCTTTCGAATACTAACGCATTAGCGGCCTAATTCTACCGGAAGTAACCATTGAGAGCTGATCGACTTCACGCAAATTGTTTAATTATTTTGTAAATCTGGAAACATGCAGTGTTTACAAACTTCTTCAGCCATGTCAGGTCAGTAATTATCATTTATTTGTCATTTCTTACACTAATAACATGAAAAATTGTCTGTTTCGCAGTTAAACAGCCGTTTAAATAGCATGTCGAAAGATGAGCGAAATGTCGCCTGTGCACGTAACACTGAAAGCGGGTGTAAAATGGGTTGGAAACACTACCTGACTGTTGACCTCCTCCAAAAAGAACCTATCCGTACGTGTACTAATTCTCCACTTTAAATTTCAATTTTCCAAATCCATCAAATCTTCAACATTTCATATTTTCCTTAATTTAACCTATCCTTTGAGGAAAAAAATCTCTTTCCCAAAATGCCCAAAAATCACCCAAGAATTTGCACAAAACCGCCAAACGGTGGTTAATGAAATAAGCAGAGAGATTTAGCGTCGCTTGAAGCGTGACCGAGATATTGGCATAAAGAGGTCAGTGGAGTCGCGCAAGATGGCGGCCATCCTCCAAATAATAGGTTGACAGAGACATGCAGCCTTGGTTTACCGTGTACTTCTTTGTTATTGGACATCCATAATATATAGATTTTGGCCAGCCTAAAAGCGTAGCTCCTTGGCCAGGTTGTTAAGAGCCTGTA
>JAEMPF020022457.1:4631-30008 GCA_022496165.2 Catalaphyllia jardinei
AGAAGCTACAATGAGCGACAAAAGTAGTTGAGACACTTTTAGGAAAAGACGATTTTCCTTACTTAAGCATTTGCTCTATTTTATTTGCATCTAGCGTTAAATCTCTGATACCCCCGGCCCCCCAATTCAATGTTGTGTATGCACTGTGGTTTGTGCAGTCGAAGAGATAGAAAAGTCAACATTGTTTTGGGGGAAAGGGGGAGAAATGATTCCAAGACGCAGAAAATCGAATTTTACTGCCAAGTGTCTCAACACTTTTGTCGCTCATTGTCTGAAACAGTAAACTTGTTTCTGGTACAATAGCCGGTGTAGTACTTAGTTGAAATGCCTGTCATCGCTTTATTCCGGGATTAGGGTTCTTCTTATGGGAAAATTGTGGCAAGCTTACTCATCAGTACCAAAATGTAAGGAATTTATCACTCTTTTTTTGGAAGTGCAATCTTGCGTGATATTCGTGCGTGACATCGCCAGTTTAGGGTGTTGGTCATCTCCACCTTATTTCTCTCCGAAAAAAGAATGAAATAAGAGAGTAATTGTTGAAATACAAACTACTGGTGATACTCCCAAAGCAGGCTATCTTGGAGTAATTCAAGTAACCGCTGTGCAGGAAAATCAACGGTCAACCACGGTCAACCACGGGTAACCATGAACTGACTAAATCAATATTAATAGTTTCCTTTTAACTATCATTTGGTTACCCGTGGTTACTCGTCATTAATCGTGGTTACCAGTGAAAAAACTGCATTTATTTGCATTTAATAATCGTTATTCCAAGCTAAACTGACAAGAAGAAGCAAAAACTTTGTACAATAGACATTAAAATGAGACTATGATATAAAAGTAACTTTTGGGCTCAGAAGGCACGTTTTTATTGGTTTAGCGACAGCTGACGGTGTGTAACGGCATCATTTTTACATCACACTTGCGTGTTAGAAGCATTCCGTTAACAGCATTCTGTTCAGCAGACAAAATTACAGATCACTTGCTTTATCATGCTTCTGAACTTCATGTCATGACTTCTCAATGCTTTGACTACATTTATTAATACTATCGTAGTCAAATGATTCCCCGGAATTTGTCTTTGCTGCTCTAACTTTAATCGGCGGCAGTTTTTGGCCTTTTCTATTCTCTATTTTCATGTTTTGGCTTTGCGTTATTAGTTGCAAATTTTCTAGTCTATTATCAGTTTTAATGTTATTGATATGATCAACTACTAATTTCTCATCTTCTATTTTTCCATGGAAGCATTCCAAAATAAACGATTTAATGTTTTTTAATACTTTGATCATTTATACCTATTTTAAGATAACCCATCTTCTCTAGCCAACCTATGTCTCGCTTATTCTTAACATGCCGAACAATACCTTGTCCGTTAGCTTCGTATCTATCATAAACTGGATGGGACCAAAAGTCATTAGCATCATCAAACTCGTTAATTCACACATATATAAAAAAGTATTTTTCAATTTTCAGCTAGAGATGCTTAAAATAATTTTGTATGAATCTTTCATTCTCATAAGTGTCAAAACTAAATACTTGCAATAAATCAAAATAAGACCTCCTTTTATGCATTTCATTAAGAAAATAGGGACAAAAATAACCGCAGGTACTAGTAGAGTTAAGTTTTTCTCCTTAGCATGATCTACAATTTCCTGAAATTGTGGTAATGCAAAGCTATCAAAATAATTAATGACATTGTCTCGAACATATGTAGCACTCCAATGACTACCAGCCATGTAGGACGGTTCTAAACTGTAAATAAAAATACCTAATTTATGGTTATAAGGCACTGTTTCGTCTCTGCTTAAGACATTTTTAATAGGAATCTTTAAGTATTCACACCATTCTAAAAGATCAAAGTTTCTCATTGGTAATGTCTTTTCAAACTTTAGGTCTCTTTTTTACCTATCCCACTCGTACTAGACCAAGTACCAATAAAAGGAGGTGGAGCTCCAATTCTTGGTCCACCTTTTCCTATTCGTGGTCCACCTCTTCCGAGTCTCTTACCTTTAAAAGTATCTAAAATAAATGGAATTCCAATACTAGCTAGTATACTTCCTATTCCATTACCTAGTTGTTTTTGTGTAATTTTAAATAACATGTCTGCACCACCTTGATGTGCTCTCCAGGATTTAGACAAAAAGGGTTTTTCATAAGTCTCTTCACAGATATCAAATAGACACGTGTCAAAATGATTCTCTTCTCTCTTAAACATTACTTGTATTAATTTAGGTTTTAATGTTAAACCAAATGTTCCACGAGAGAGTGAAAACAGAGCCGCAATAAATTCCACTCTACTATTAGGTCCTATTTCTGAATCAGTCGCTAATTTTTTCCCGTCCCAATCAAAAATAGTGGTTTCAAGCTTGTCATTTTTATAAAATAATGCAAATTCCATCTTTGATGGATAATCTAGATATTCTCTCTCTCTTTAGTATCTTTATTAACTTTGTAATATTTTTTACAAATTCTTTTCCATAAACCATCTTAACTATGTTCATCATAACCTTCAATACTACTCTTTGGTACATTCTTTAAACCCCATTTATTTTCATAAAAAGCATTAATGAAAAATCGATCTAATTCTTCTGCTTTCTGTCTATATTTATCTTCACAATTAATTTGCATGCTTGTACCTCCATAATCACCATTTTTATGAAAGTTTTCCTTTAAGCCAAATTGTGTCACACCTTCATATTGTACAAACATGGTCCTTCCATTGTATAATATGCCAATTTGACTTCCATTGTATTTATTGGGCTTTGGTTTTTGAAAAGTTATTCTATTTGTATCAATATCGAGAAAATGGACAATTTGTGTCTCTTTAAATCTTTCTTTGACTTTGATTTTTCTCTGGCATATAATTAAATAAAATATATTTTTTTCTAAAATATATATATTTTTTATTTTATATCTATTTTAAAGCGTAGGTTATCTTGCGGATTAAGGAGATGCAATCTCCTTTATACTATAACTAGTTGATCTCCTACTTTGTCAATTACAACATCTTTTTCATAAAGAACAATGGCATGAACTCGAAAATGATCACCATCAGTAGTATTAATTTGATATTTTAACATAAGTTGTTTAGGATCTCTGCTTACTTGCTCAGCCTAGTAACGTAGATCAAAAAAGATAAGAGGATACAAAGTTGTCAAATAAGCGACATTTAGCTGAGTGCCAGTATTATAATCATTCTTAACATGAATGATTCATTAAATTAGAAAAGATTCTTGCTTTACTCTCACTATCATAATCACGTTCTGGATAAAAGACTCCATCACCATATTCAAGTCGACAGTTTAATAGGGTACTATTATCATCACCTGCATTAAGTTTAAATGTATCGTAGATATATGGATTAGCTGTCATAAGATTACTCTTATTTCTCTGTAAACAGACAAAGACATATTTGACTTTATCAATAGACGCTGAGATTCTAAAATCCCCGCTTGTATTTGTCAAATCTCATCTTTGCTACATTTCTCGAAGGTATTTCCATTTACTAGGTTTTACGAAATTGGAGATAAATTTACTCGTTAGAGCATCTTTGGGTTGTAATCGAGGAACCAAAAGGTAAAAACGATCAATTACCAATCATAATGTATTAGCTGCTCCGTATAACACTTCTGCATCAGGTGTTAAGTTTATTTCAAAGTCAAGTTGCATAGGTGGTAACATGCGTCCTTCTAATTCTTCAAAAAAGGAGTATCTGTTTAAAGGAATAGTCACATTAATTGTCCATTTGCTGTTAATAAGCGTCTTGCTTCGAAATTAGGGTTAGCTGCAGCCACTCTAGATTCAGCACTATCTAGATACCAAAGACTATTTTTAGCTACAGTACGCGCGTAATCGTCTGAATATTCCAATATATTTTTTTTATAAAAGTAACTAGATGAAGATTATCAGTATCATATATAATTTTACCAGCACTCTTAATAACAATATGTCTAATAAAAGAATGTGCACCATTAATTATTGTGGTACGAGTGTCAGCGTTGTCTCCACCATCAGCTTTAAGATGTAATAAGCATTATACCAATCATAAAAAGTACTTTGATCATTTATTGTGAATTTAATTATAACCATTTTTTGTTGCTCTGTAGCACTTGCTTGAGCTCTTATATTACTTTGAAAAGCCATTATATATTTTGAAAAGATTAAATTTTTTAAGATCGTTCTATAAGATTATTAATTAATGTGTTAACTTCATTTTGAGACATTCTAGCTTTTGAGGTTCTACCACTTTTAGAAGTTATGGCGGGACCTCTCTCTTGGGTAAGCCTTTTTCTTATAAGATCAGCCTATTTTTCAGCACCCTTTAACTTCTTAGATGCTTGTCTATCTACTTTTTCAGCTACTGTACTACCAGCTTTGCTTGCAGCTGCACTTAGAGCTGCTTTCAGTGGTTTCATAATATTGTCGACGATAAGACCATTTCCTCTGTGTTCATACACATATCTACCCAAAGATGGGTGATAAATCTTTTTGAACTCTCGTGATTTAATATAATTATTAGTTAGGTATTTTTTTAATATCAATGAAAATGCAGTGTCTGCATTATTTAAATAGACAGGTCGTCTTAATCCATCAGTGATATAGATACGTATACTAGAAATACCTGTTTTATTAACTGGGTTAAAAACAATAAGACGGGGTTCTAAAGCAAAACCATATGATACTTTAAAAGTCGAGATACCAAAACTGTAAATAATATCAGATTCTTCACCATCAACTAATGAAGTACTAGTTAAATCACAATGAATATTTAAAACATCGGTGTCTTCTGTTAGATTTGGTACTCTAACACCAATATTCCTCTCATCTCTTAAAATCCCCTTATCGTAGCCAATAAGTTCATTAAAATCAGATTTAGGTAAATCAAGTACATAGTTTGTCGCTAAAGTTATAATAACCCTAAAAGTAGGCTCATCAAAAGTGAGTGTAATAGGGAAGTCTTCTTTACCCTCACCATCTAGTATTTTTGTCTCCGCTTTAATATAACTGTCTAAATCATTATATGTCCAAACACCCTGAGGAAAATCAATATCTGCCCATGTGTTACCATTATCTTTACTAAACGCTATTTTCTGATTATTGTATCCCGTATTGACATTCGTCAATGAAAAAAAAAAAACATTGAGATAATTCGGTTAAAACCAATATAGTATCTAGCATTATTATCTAGTATAATTGTTGGTGTAAACCTTGTAGTAAAATCACCTGGTCGATTGCCTATTTCCGTTCTTACAGAAAAACTACTTAGCGTTATTTCTCTTTCCATTATATTAAATAGAAAAATATTTTTTAACAAATTGTCCGTACTGTCCTTTATAGATATGTTTTGAACGTAAAAGTGCATCTAAGATAGTTTGTCCCATGTTCCTCATCTAGAGACTCGTATCACCTGCTTCCATTTCTGCAATAATGAGAGTCAACTTTTGAAGCATTTCTTTAGCATCATTAAAAAATAGGCTCCTCTTCCTCTTTGTCCTCTCCTCTGACCATAACCTTTAGTTGTTTTACTTTTGAATTGATAATGTTAAATCATTAAGACGATGGGACTGTAAATATCGAGAATTGATTTTCAAAACTGAAATTATGGATTTCTTCATATTTTGCCAAGAGAAACCCTTTGGTGAACTATTTTCGAAAATACTACTAGAACTTGCCAGATAGTTTTTGACTTTGAGAAATCCAACAAAATAAGAATTGCGGTTTTCCCGCTGCAGCCGCCATTAAATTCAGGCGAAAACTTGTGCGTACTCAAATTGCTCTCAGAGAAAGACGAGTTGGTGTACTTAAATTATCTTTTGTGTGTATGTTCGGTATCACAAGTGCAACACAAATCTATAAAAATATTCACAAGAAGTACACTTTCACTTCGGATTAGAATCGCCCGAAGATTGCTGGTTTTTGCCTTTTGAAAAAAAAAACGAAAAATGGAGCATTTTTGAAGGCGATTTTCGTACCTTGGTACATGGAAATGTTAAGTAAAAAATATATTTTTAGAAAGCCCTTTTATTGTCTTATAACATAAAAAAAGATTAGCTTAGGCAATTGAAACGCCGCATGATACGAAATGTACAAAGAAGGGCTTCTGACGCGAAAGTTACATGACAATATTTACCACTGTCACGCAAGCACAAGCTTGATGTATTGATTTGATCATTTAACGTTCGATCGGAAATTCTTCATGCAAGCTGTGTTAACACGGGGAAGGAGCTGAAACATGGGTCATAGCTGAACATGAATTCCAATTATCGACATCTATTATCCAGCTACGATCAAACACTAATGATGGTGAAAATACGGAAAGGTCAAATGTCATGTCATATCCAGATGCGGCATTGTTATTAACATCTCGAAACATCGTCAGGTACAAAGATCACAAGAAAAGAGGACACGAGAAAAAAAATTCTGCAGAGTTTCTGTGAACGACGAGGTGCTCACCACTCTTGACATGGCCGAAGACTTGGCAACTAAGATGGATTTGGCGTTATCTAAGCTGGATAAACTTGATACAATTGAAAAACGCTTGAACAGCGTGATTGCCTCTATCTCCAGCATTGAAGAAAATGTCGGCCGTCTAGACAAAGAAGTTGTAAGTTTGAAGAACAAGAACAGTAAAACCGAGACAAGGGTCAACGAACGCGAGGAAGGTGCAAGACTTAATGAATTAGAACTCTCCGATATTAAGCGCGACACTAAACTGAAGAACTAAGAAAACAACTTCTGTATCTGGAGGCATATAGCAGGCGAGAGAACTGGAAATTTGCCGGAATACCAGAAAATGTTACTGAAGGTAAACAGATGGAAAACACCAAAGAACTTG
The DNA here is from genome assembly GCA_022496165.2 of Catalaphyllia jardinei. Lineage (NCBI taxonomy): Eukaryota > Metazoa > Cnidaria > Anthozoa > Scleractinia > Caryophylliidae > Catalaphyllia > Catalaphyllia jardinei. Next base: position 11,467 of record JAEMPF020022457.1, read on the forward strand.
TATACGAGTTTCTAGAGAAAAAAAAATTGCCAACCCGCGTGACCGTATTGAATTGCGGAGAATCCACCGGCTGGGAAGGCCGAGCGGGAAAGGTGCACGACTTATTATCGCCAGATTCCTGAGGTTTAGCGACCGAGAAGAAGTTTTGAGTAAAGCCCGCGCGAATCCGGGATTAAAAGAAAAAGATTTGTATGTGTTCGATGACCTGCAGAAAGAATTGTATGACCTGAGGACGAAACAGATAGGAAAGCTAAAGCTTTTCTGCTCGTTTCAGCAAGGCACAGCCGGATAAACTTTTTGTAAATGGTAAATATATTGCTCCGGATGAACCAATTTCATAGATTTCCTGACTTTATTTATTTATTTGTTTATTTATTTATTTTGCCTTTGACGCTGCTTGTTCCATATTTTATTGGTTATGGTAATTTTATAATTTGGTTTAAAACAACCTTTGTCTCAAGTCAAATTAGATAGCACCTAATGGAATATACCACGTTGAAAGATGCGCTAAATAGTAGGCTAGTCGGAATATGCTTTTGTAAATAAGAACTCGCCCGAAGGCGCATACCATCCACCACGCTACTCGTTTGACAGTAAATAGGATGCCCACTCATCACGCTTTGGGGCTGTTGGTGAGTAGAAAGTCCAAGTGTATTATATGTGTTTTTTATTGCTGTAATTTTTTCTTGTATCTTTATTTGAGTTCCTCCTCTTGGGGAACCTTTTCGATGGATAATTTTCTGGAACATGAAGTAAGAATGCTATCGTGTTTCTTCCTCCTGTTCCAGTTTTGTTCCATGTATGTAAAAGGTAATGTAATTTACTATTTTTCTTTCTATGTACTAAGAATTAGAAAATATGTCGCGTTACTTCCCTGCAACCTGATTAAATGCCGCAAAAACGCGACGAAGAGCTCTGGAATAACCATTCAAATTTCATTTCGTTGTTTTCTTCTGCAATCCTGCATTGATTTTGTTTCCACGAAATGAGAGTCACTACGAGTAAATTACTTTCTTTAAATGTAAGATGCATTGGCAACTTTAAGAAAAGTAGAACGATATTTACTTGGTGTCGAAAAGAAAAGGCAAATTTTATTTTTCTTCAAGAAACCCACTCAAAAATAGACTCGGAAAAGTGTTGGCAAAACAAATGGGGAGGTGAAATCATCATGGCCCACGGGAGCTCTAACTCACGCGGGGTGGCAATTCTAGTTAGAAAGGATGTTGATTGCACAATCCACACAAAAGTTTTAGACCCCTTGGGACAGTTTGTTATCATAAAAACGGAGATAAAAGACAAAATGTATGTTTTGATTAACATCTACGCTCCCAACAAAGACGCAAGTATTGTAAGCTTTTTCAACAACTTGCTAGTGACACTGCAAAAAAATAACCTTGATGAAGAAGAAAACATAATTATGGGTGGAGATTTTAACTGTCCTTTAAATTCATCCTCTGATAAGAAAGGAGGCCTTTTAAATCCACGAAAAGCTGTTATATCTACAATTAGTAATTTACAAGAAGAACTTGATCTTGTGGACATATGGAGGGTCAAAAATCCGGAGGAAAAAAGCTTTACATGGAGTCAAAATTCGCTCATGATCTTTTGTCGTTTAGACTACTGGCTAACCTCAAATGCTTTACACGATCTAGTTAAAGGAACAGATATAATACCTGCCATTAGAACAGATCACTCTGCTATTACCCTTGCGTTTGTTAACACGCTCACTGATGTTAAAGGTCCAGGTGTATGGAAAATAAACTGCTCCCTTTTGGACGATGACGAATATGTTAACGTCATAACAGAGAGTATCCCAATCTGGTTAGCCCAAGGTCAAGAACTCCCGGACTATCGCTGTATTTGGGACTGGCCAAAGTACAATGTAAGAACTTGCACCATTCAGTATTCCAAAAATGCACGAGAGAGAAAAAAAAAGAAAAAAAACTCCAGGAACAGTATACTAATGCAAAATGTACTTTCGAAACAAATCCAAATAATTTGAATGCAAATCTTCTTAATTCTGCTAAAGATATGTTGGAATTGTACTATGAAGAAAAAGTGAAAGGAATAATTATTCGTGCACGAGCACGCTGGCATGAATACGGCGAGAAAAGTACCAAGTACTTCTTGAATTTAGAAAAACGAAATCATGTTAAAAAACACATGACAAAGTTAAACATAAATGGCTCGTTTACTACAGATCTTTTTAAGATCTTGTCCGAACAACAACAGTTTTACAAAGAACTATACTCGTGTAGAAACAACAAAAACGATAACTCTCCGAAAACCGAATCATTCTTAAAAGATTTGAACATTCCTTAACTTTCAGAAGAACAAAAGATATCCTGCGAAGGTAGAATCCGTTTAGAAGAATGCAAACTCATTTTGGCAAGCTTTCAAAATAGCAAAACGCCTGGAAATGATGGCATTCCTATCGGATTTTACAAAAAATTCTGGTCACTACTCTGTGAGCCTTTTATGCAATGCGCAAACGAATGCTTCGAGAAAGGTGAGATGTCACACTCTCAAAAACAGGCACTTAACAGTATTAATTAAATGGCACTTTTGGAAGTCCGGCTCTTTCTCTCCTCGCTGCGTAAGAATTAGCAAAGCCGTGTCGAACCCGAGATAAACAACTTGTACAATGCAATGGAAAATTTAAATGATTGTACCGAGCTTTACCTTTAACTACTTCGGTTGTAGACTCCTTATCACCATTAAAATCATTTTAGTCATACCAATAGCAGAAAAAATTCTCGATTTTTGAGAACATGGCTCGCAAAGCTTGCTGGGGGTGGAATAAACACACCACGATCAAGTGAACTCTCTTCGAAATGGCGGAGATTCTTACATGGAACAAATTGAAAACGATTTCAAAGATCCTGAAGTTGGATTTTGCGACAAAAACAGCTCAGAAGGTATTGTAAGTAATTCTGAAATACTGGTAAATGTCGATATTCGAAGGGAGTGTCGCTTCGCTCGTGTTCAACTGTGAATACAATACTGCCGATCGCCAGTTCTACCTTTGGCATGTCGTTTATGGAGATCGCTCATTGTGTTGAGTATACGTGGCGTAGAGCTCATGTCACGATTGGTTGACTTGGCAGGAACCAAAGGTAACTGTAAATGTTCTGTTGCGTTTTCTTTGACGACAAAGAACTTGACTCTAATTTGCACTTAAAGATCAGAGGTGACAGTAGCGCAATACTTCTGTTAATAACCTGAGTATCAAGCCTTTCTTAGCAAGAGGGGAGGTGAGGGGAGGAACTGCAGAGAAAGGACCTTTCATTGCCGGGTGCTTCCTCCTCCTACCCGTCTCAGAAATAAATTGGTGACAGCAAGTTCCAGATGATTTTCTAATAATAGTAATTTGCTGCTGCTCTGCTTTCGAGATACGTTTACTCGTATATAACAGGAAAAATGGTTTGTTTCATCACATGATCACTGAAATTCAAACAGCAGAGTGGTTTGACATAATAGTTTGTTTCTCTATAGTTTTTTTAACCTTTATTTTCTTAAGTTCTAGTGAGTGAACTTTTTTGTTTTAACAGTATTAGTTCCCGTTGAGGAAACCTTTTTTTTTTCAGAAAGTACTTTGTGTGTCCTTTCAAACGAAAACTCGCAGTTTTCTGGAATGGAACGAGTTAAATAGAAAATGTTGGTTTAGTTGACTTAGTGGAATGTTTGGATGATAGGGAGCTTTAGATTAGACTACGAGTACGAGATTGAGTACGACTACGATTTTCGATTTTCAACTCAGGGAATTTTCACGAGCCCTAGTTTTTCATGCTGGTTTAGGCAGAGAGGGTAGCTCATGGCCATTGGGGAAAAGATGGGTATGTGTTGTGATAAGGTGAGGCCTGAAAACTAGAATTGGAAAGTCGTTCTCGTACTCGATCTTGTACTCGTACTCAAATCTAAAGTCCCCTGATAACCATGTTAAATAACAAGGGTTTACTCATTTAAAATACACTGAATTATATAACAATTGCTCTGAGGCATTCAGAGCTCGTATATTTTCTAATGCATTACTTTTGTAAGGTAGGCACGTACATACCCGTTCAAGATCTTCTCATTATTTTTTTTCGGTAGAAACTTCCTGGTTTGCCAGGCAAGCAACGGAGAAATCAATAGAAAGAGTTATGTGACAGAGGCAGTTAAAATAAATAACAGCTTTGATCTTTAAACGATGTTCCATGTTCCTGATATACATTTTATACCTCAACCTTAGCCTTTTCCAATGTTCTGTTATGAAATCCTTAAAATTCACGCATTACCTAGTGCAACCTGCAGCGACCGGGACTGCATGCTACCTATAGCGGGCGCTTAGGTAGTAGCTGTGGGTTTCCTTCCTCATGGGGAAAAACGTACACTGGACTCGAAAAGGGCGCTGGAAATCGAGCCTACTTAGGATGGTCATTTAAAGAGATGGGTGTGAGCAGGGTTAACTCTCACCTGGTTTTTGTGCGCTAGCAACAAAGAGTTGGACGTAGACAATAACATCCAAAATTATGTTCCTAAATAGCACCGCTGAATATTACTTAGTTAATGGAACGAGAAAAAACATCAATATTAGTCCATACAACCACACTTTTGCACCATTTCTTGCATCAGGGCCACATATGGAGATTTTCTTCTCATTGGTGGACATGGAACACCTAGACCAAGTTCAGTGCAGAGGAACTGAAGCTGCCCCACTTTCTGCTTTGCGAGGAACCTGCCTTGACCATTTCACACACATTTTGCTGATCGCAAATAATTGGGTGGACCAGCTGAAGTGCAGCCAAAACAGACTCTTTAGCAGTGACAAAGTTTTCCTCTTCTGTTACAGCTGCCAGGTCGTCTTCATCGAATGGTTCTTCCACCGGTTGCTTTCGGATCTTTGCAGCAAGCCTTGAAAAAAATGAAGAAACCTGGCCCGGCGTCAGAAATTCAGACTTTGAGAACAGGCGCTCCCCATGTGCATCCCTCTCTCGGCGCATTTCTCTAGCAACGATTTCAGGATCTATTTTGCATCCAGTATCCTGTCCGATGTTGAATTTGGGAACTACGAAGGATTTCTGCTTCTCGTTAAAACGATATGGCTTTCTTACTTGCTTTAACGCCCAGCCTTCTTTCAACTCTTCTGTTAGTTTAGCCGTACTGCTCGCGGAAATGCTCGTTAAAGCTGGTATAATAATAATAATAATAACAATATACAGTATTTATAGAGCGCTAATTCCCAATGGTCCAAAAGCGCTTTACATAATAAAAAAAATAATAACAACAAAATCCTAAACCTACAAAACTACATTGTCATTCTATAAAAATTCCCAATGGACCAAAAGCGCTTTACATAATAAAAAATAACAACAAAATCCTAAACCTACAAAACTACATTGTCATCCTATAAAAACATCATCATTCTATACAACATCATAACCAATTTTAAAAAGCCAAGTCTTGAGCTTAGATTTAAAAGAAGAAAGGGAATTATAAGATCTAAGTTCGAATGGAAGTGCATTCCAAACAGAAGGTGCGGCAATAGTAAAAGACCGGCCACCATAAGTTTTAAGATTAAATTTAGATGTAGAAAATAAAAATTGATTGGAGGATCTAAGAAGTCTACCAGGTGTATAGGGCTTGATGAGATCAGTAATATAGCTAGGTGCAGCACCATGAAGCGCCTTAAATGTAATTTCTGCAATTTTGAAAGTTATTCTTTGTTCAATTGGTAGCCAATGAAGTTGAATAAGCAACGGCGTAACATGCTCATATCTACTAGTAAGGTGAATAAGCCTAGCAGCACTATTTAGGACACTCTGTAAACGTTTAAAGATACATTTAGGCTGACCGTAGAGCAATGAGTTACAATAGTCGATCCTTGCAGTAACAAAGGCATTAATTAGAGTTTTACATGTATCGTAAGAAAGAAACTTGCGAACCTTAAAAAATATTGCGTAAATGAAAAAACGAAGACTTGCAAATAGCAGTAACGTGCGGCAACATCGATAGAGAGTTATTAAACATAACCCTAATATTTTTAGCAGTAGTTGAACAGTCAACAGTGTCAGAGGCAATCACCAGGTTTTTAACGCAGGACGTGGGCGATAGGAGGATGAAAAACTATAATTTCAGTCTTCCCACTGTTCAGCTTCAGCTTGTTGTTCAACATCCAAAGGTCAATGTCTTTAACACAATCTTCAAGAGCAGATGTACATGTTGAGATATCCTCAGGCGATGACGTTTCAAAAGATAAATATAGCTGTGTAGCTGTATCTTACCCACTCCCTCCTCCTTGCTGCATACTGTTTTTTGGCCTGGTCAAGCATCGTTCTTCTTTCCACGGACTTTGTGCATTTCTCGAATGATAAATGCCTTTCCAGTGCTGCATGCCGCTTAAAATGTACGAGTGCAGCCGTCTTTTGGGCAGCTGTATATTGCCTTTGTTGTTGCTTCTTGTTTGTCACGAGCCTCAACAAGACTTTCTTTACTTCTTCCTACATACGGCTTTGTAGGTTTACCAGATGCTTTGAAGTTACCGCCGGAAAAGGTCAATGAAAGCCAAACAGGGTTCCATTCTGAAATATAAAACCTGCTTGATAAGCTTTCTCATCTTTGAATGGAACCAACCCATATAAACCACTAGTGTTTCTGTCTTTGAGAAGAGAATTATAAACAGTATATTTTTTTTAGTTTTGCGCGCCAGTCTTAGCTTTGCAGACACCGCACAAATATCGGAATTATGCCACGCGCTGAACTGGGTTTTTCTATAAATGGAGTACATGCAGAAAGCTAAAAAAAAACAGATGGCTGGACTGAAAACCCTTTTGCAGCCTTTTATAACTACTTTGATCCCGCAACTTATCTCAAATCGCTTTTTATTCACTACTCTAAATGTGATGACGTTCTCTTGACTGCAATCAGTTAACCACAAGGCTCTTAGTCTTAACTTACCTGCATTTTCTCCTGATATGGTGATCAGGGAACCTGTACCGATTCCGTACGCTCGTCTGGCCAACACACCTTCTTCTCTGTACACAAAGTTATTGAGTTTGTTGATACCAGTGATTTTGCTCTTTTCGGGCGTTTCCTGAATAGCAACATCTACCACCACTACTCTGACACCTTCAACTCCATGAGAGAGAATCGCTTCTTTCATCTGCTCCGCGGTTGTTATATCGTGACCCTCGTTGATGTACCGCCTGATGTGATTCTTACAGGTTGCTGACATGCGGTCGGCTGGACCCTTGCCTCCCTGGGGGTCTGAAAAATCTACTGCGAGGACAGAGACACCAGATGACAACTGGATGGCAGGTATAGCGGCGATAGTCGTTGCACTATGCAGAACAGGCGTGATTCTTTTTTGCGCATTTAGGTGAACAAAGGCGAAAACGATGCGAGCGCGAGGGGAAGAGCACGAAAATAATAACTCCCTGCTTCCTGGTGAAGCTTGTCTCGTTTTCGCCTTTGCTCGCCTAAAATACGTAGAAAGCAGGCCTGTTCTGCAGGCGAACCTCGACCTTGATTATTCCGGATATCACAAAAACCTCATCCAATACTTTTTTTATTGACTGTGGAGTATATGTAGCACCGTTGTCTTAATTGGAACATAACATAATTCTATCAAATTAAACGATGCTCAGCGAATAGAAAGATCAGAAACAAATATCAAGCGCACAGAACACAGATGTCGGTGGAGGATGCAGATCGGCATGCATGTTCAATGATGGACTTTTTAATTTTTGGTTTGCTATAGTGTATACGTAGATCTTTTTTTTAGCACTTGCCTTATGGGTTCACGTAAGCTTTCAAATGCATCCTAAATACGGCAGAGAGTTTTAAGAAAATAATTTACCTTATAGTCTCCCTTTAAGTACATTTTTTCCCGCTTTCAAAGAATCTTGTACGTCATGCTCCCATTTTTGTTCAAGGCCTACTGCAGGCATTCCTTTCACCACCTCGGCAAGGTCTTCAAATGCCTTTGAACCATCTGCAGCAAAATAATCTAAGCCTTGCAAGGATTTGCGAACGGAAGCCGCACATTCAGATAAAATTCTTAGCATCGTTTTCTCGCTGAATGTTTTAAAACCAGTTTCTTGACAGAAACTGACGCACTGTTTAACATTCGCCGCGGAATCATCGTTCTGATCACATTTGGTACTATAATCGTTTCACCTGTCGACAAGACAAGGCAGGTCTTGAACCAGGTGAGGGCTGGTTATGAAACTCAGAAAATTATCTAATTGATCCCTTTCGATACGAAGGCGGGTTTGGCGCTCAAGTGGGAGACGAGCTCCACTACCATGTTGGCCCCGGTGAAGACTGGAAACGGTATACCGAAACGACGTAAGCCCAGGGATATATTCACAGGCTGATTTGTAGCTCGCCACTCCAGCAATTATTGATCAAATCTGTCTCCGTGTGTCCCAGCTGCCAGCGATTTTATAAGACTCTGCAAGGGCTTCAAGATAGGCTTTCTCTGATGGAAGGGACGATGAAACCATATTGAGCTTTTCATTGACCAGTTTGGACGTCTGTAGACCCTCCCAAAGATTACTGGCGTTCTCTCTAGAGAGGACTCTTAGTATCGCTACGATGGCGTCAGCTGCACAGTCGAGATATCTTCTTTTCGTGCTGTCACTGCCACTTGACCACTCAAGCCAACTCTTATTTCCCACTGGCTTTACCTTACAGAACATCAAAAAGTCGTTTAATTTTATCTTCTGGTCCTCAACTTCGTCTGTTTTTCCAACTGATGAGGCCTCCCGGCTGTTTCTGAGCTAGTCGCCTCCAAATAGCTTGCATCCGGGCTATATAATGCAAGGCCTTGCATCTTTTTGGTGATTTCATCTGAGCTGCTTTCATTGCTATCCCTTTCCTGATGAAAAACAATTGGGATGAAATAATTGACATTATGGACGTAGAAATAATGATAAAACGGAATTAACGTAGAAAGTAAAGTTGTTTAAATTAACACGAATGTCTAAAGTTCGCATTTTTGTCACAGAAAATTAAGCGAACTGTCGGTATTAGAAAATGAAGTAATTTGTCGGTTACCTTTTTCAGTATTTCGATCTGCTGGAGCTCGCTTGGGTCTGGAGGGTTGTGTTCTTCAAACATTTCGGGTGAGAAAGTCCCAGGACTTCCCGATGATTCATCTGTTGACTGACCTTTCCCGATAGACATCGCCTTTTCCATTTCCAACTCGTTCCATAACTCTGATAAGTGCTGCCTACATCGTCTACAGATTGCTATGATTAAACAAAAACAGGACGTCAACCGGACATGATTTTTTACGGACTTTAATGTCGGACTTTTCCCAAACCCGACGACGCATGTATTGATCATAACGATACCGGCAGAGGTGAAACATACTTCCGTGGGATTTTATGGAAGAGGAGGGGGGGGGGAATAATTTTGTTTTTTCGCTTGTTGTTAACTTCCGGCGCGCGCGTTTTAGCATCAGCTGTGCGGACACCTTCCAAACCTTAGCCATCTGACTGCTAAATCTAACCAAAAGCCATAATCATAGCAGCTAAATGACTAAAATGATTTTATTAATCTAGCCCGTCTTCCTGTTGTAGACATCTGTAAGAAACCCGAACCTAGACTCGATTTCCGTCGCTCACTCGAGTCCGCTATGCGTTCCTCCCAAAGAAAAGGACTGAGAATTCTGAAAGCTCGGGCTCCTTTTCCGCAGCGGCTGATGATAGAGCCTAACCTAACTCTTTACAGCGACCTGAACTGATGACACTGGGGCAGGAAAGGAGTAGAATAGTCTCGTAAGGTGACTGAGGAGTTAATTTACCTTTCACCCGCCTGCCTCACTTCCGGTAAAGCCGGTAAAGTAGATAGAGCGTTACATCATAATTTCTAATAATACTTACGACTTCCAATGGGTACAAGAGTACTAGAGTGATGGAATATAACAGCCGACTGGGTAGGGTCTATCCCTCTGTCGCCTTTGGCCTTTGTCTTGTGGACAGCCATTTCGTTAGGAACTGCACAGTTCCTTTTATTGCACCGCCAATATCCCAATGGAGTGGACAGATCGTCAATGTCTGATGTGACTCATCCTCATGGAATATCCCTTTGTGTTAATGCAAAACATTTGGGTGTTGTCATTATCAAATTAAGTTCACTGACTTCTACCGATCTATCTTCTCGTTATTTGTAAAACGTAGCCAAAAATGAAATTCTTGGCTTGCATTGTCACGCAATAAAAAATATCTCGATAACCATTCAGTGAATGGTTACGAAATTGTGATGTGATAGGAAATTGGTAAAGAAGACACTTCTCCAAGTCTTAAGTCTGTACGTCTTCCTAAACTTCAGATACTCGTAGAAATATTTTGCACAAATTTACAGAGCCCAGTATGGAGCCGAAATGTTATTGTACCTCTGTCGGACACCAACATGGCGGCCAGAAAATAATGTATTCATCTGGAACTCACTTTGGCTGTCTATTATCTGTACTGAACAAACAAGCATTTACATAAGCAATTTTCCTAATACTTAAACCTCCGAATAGGCTTAAAATCACGAGACGAATTTATATTTTTGGACAAAAGCGTTTGTAGCTTTATGTCACGCACCGCCATAACTCTTAAATTCAAAATGCGTTGGTCTTCAGACGAAGCAAGAGTAGTATAGTAGTTGGGAGTCTAAGCACACTTTTTTTTTTTCTATTCTGATTTTCTGAGCACATTTTTCAGCTTATTTTTCTATATTATTTTTTGTGTTGTATTTCTCAACTATTTTTCCAACAATTAATCAACTGCTGGAAAAACCAAATGCTTAAACCGAATAATAAAATATTTATGAAACAAAATATAGGAACAAAATATTGAAATCAAATATGGAGCCAGACCAAAACCCGGGACATCAGTCTGGATTATTATATCCTGTTAGGAACTTTATCTTTAACAATAAGTGGAAGACTTTGTTTTAGTCTCTCAAGTTCTAAAGAGCGATGGTCAAAAGTACAATGATGTGTATCAATATATCTATGCTTTTTACAAAACATTCCACCACAATAACATCTAAATAAAAATTCTCGTTTTGATTTAGTGCAAACATAACATCTATCATAATAAGTTCGAGACGATGAATGATTGATATTGAAATGTGCATTTGTGGAGTATATGATGATGATACTTACAAAACTTCTTTTTACATTCACAGGATATGGAAACTGTAAATGGTATAAATACCTGTTTAAATTGTGGTTTAGTTAATGGTTATGATTTTGTCACAGAAAACTTTAACTTTTATGATAAAATGTATTTGATACAACAAAAATCAATATATCATAGGAAATACCATATTGAGAATGTAATAAATAGTATATCTTATGGGAATGATGTTCAACTGACTTATAATCAAAGAAAACAGATCCATAAAATATTTATTGAAATTAATGATATTCTTCATAAGGTCAATAATGAGCGCAAACGGATGATTAGTATTAAATTTATTATAAAGCAATTATTCAAGATGATCGGGCTTCCTTACAAAGATATCCAAGTAACAAAGTCGAAGAGGACAATCAGATATTATAAAAAATTTTGGAAAAATGTTCTATCATGTGTTGGTGATAGAATTCAGTTGATAATTAACAAGTGAATTTTTCATCGTATTTACTAAGATACTTATCAATAATAGGACTGTTGTCTGTCACATAATCATCAATATTCTTCATTGTATTATGAATTTGACATGAATTGTAATTTCAACTTCTCATCATATCCCTTATCTCATTCAGAAGATGTTGATAGCTTTGGTAAGCATAAGTATAATTTTGGATCTTAAGATCAAGGTTTTTATGTGACATCCAACCCTGAATCAAAAGTGCTGCTGTACTGATTGCAATGAAACTGATGCCACCAGTTGCTATGCTGCTTGCTAAACCTCCAGATGCAAATATGATTGATAATGAGTTGCCTAATAATTTCCATTCTTTGAAACGTTTCAATGCCAGCTTGAAAGCAAAACACTTTTTATGATATGCGCGGTAGTAAGATTTTAATTCTTCAACCTGTTCTTCTGTTAGTTCATCTGAAATGTGATTCCAATTGAATATGTTTTTCAATGGTCCTTTCATATATATATTGTTTATATTATTCAAGGACCCATATACTTTATAAAAAAGTAGTTTGATTTAAACCTTCTAATTGGGGACTCTTATTATTTGCGATTATTTTAGTATTTTTTAATATTATTTCAACATAATCTCTCAGATTTTTATCAATGACAATTTTGAAGATGGCATTAATGGTAAATGATAAAAAAGAATCACTATAAACCAAATAATTATTGAAAAGAATAACATTATTAGTATCATCAAGAATTTTAAAATGTCCTCCATATCTAACATTATCAGTTTAAATGATATGATACCAACCATCAAGTTTTATCCTTAATTTTGTATTATTGTTTGGAACTAATTCAAACGGAAATGATATTAATGGTTTCCATATGTGAATTTGTGGAAATTTGACGGTCATTTCATTGTTATGTTTTAACTGTTCAACATTTGTGAAATACTTATTTATATTGATTTTTGTATCCAATAAATCCAATTGTGATTTATTGACTGCATCATTATCTGCAGTACCATCTGCAAGGTTTACTATCTTTTTAGACTTCATATCGATTGGTACCTGATATTTGATGGAATCATTGTCATAATAATAAAGACGATCCCAAAGATTTACTGATACATTATTGACTTGACCTTTAACACCATAGACAACGACATAAATAGTAGTTTGGGGATCAGTTTTACTTTTCAATCTTATGTCAATATCTAAACCATCAAAACTGGGAAAGATGATGTTTTTAGAAAAATGGATGATGCTTCTTGTACTTGTTCCATTTATTTTTGAATTTATTTTGATCACTGATAGAGTTCCACTTGATGCATTTATCTCATCAATTGTGATACCATCTTCAACATACATTTCATAGACCATTGTGTAAGAACCTTTTGGTAGATATACCAAATCAATTGATAGTCTGGTACTATAATAACCAATACTGGAATCATAATCAATCTTGAATTCATAAGTCTTTTTGTTTACCAAATGAAAATCTTTATTCTGAACTCCTATTTTATGAATATCATCATCATCTTCTTTGAATTCATCATTATCCATCACTCTTTTGAATACATTTTCTTTTTCAATTGACTCAATTGAATTCTCTTCTGATTCTTTTATTTTCTTATCAATTATACCATCAATAATTGTATTATTATCAACAGTTGCATTGGCGACAAATTTTACATTGGTGGCATATGTGGATTGGTAATATTCTGGTTCTTTCAAATTAATTATATTTTGATTTCCCATATCTAAATTTCCAGTCATTGCTTCACTTCCATCTGTTAATAAGTAATCTATTTCAGAAATGAAACGGACTAAATAGTCTCGTGTACTTTTTAAAAGTTCAAAATTAACAGCTTTTTTTTATTTGTTCATAATTTGGATTTTCTCCATCATCTTCAACAATTGTTTTAACATTATCAATATCATTATTACCCATATTTAGAGCTCCAGTCATAGCTTTACTTCCATCTGATTTCAAGACATTAGTATCTGGTTTGGGTAATTTACTAATTTCAGCGTCTATATAAGCTTTACTGACCAGACTGTTATTATCAAAAAGTCCATCATAGTAAGGTTCACAGTTTTTTATTATATTCTGTTTGAGATCAAAATATTCTTTACCATCTTTATCTTTTAATTTGATAAAATTTATATTCAGATATCCTTTATTAACAACACTTCTTATGTCTTTGACACGATATTCGATATACTTATAATCATCTAAATTTTCTAAATTTTCCACAGAGAGAATATAATTTCTGTCCATATCTTAATCACCATCCATTTTTCTACTACCATCTCTGGGAAGTAATGGTGTGGTGTCAATATTGATTTTTGATATTTCTCCATCAACGTAAGATTTACTGGCTTTATCAGCAATAGCAATAATTTGTTGAGAGTTTTGAATGTCAACGTATTTCTTATTAACAGCATTAGCGTATGCTACAGGATTTCCTAAACCATCAATAAGATTTCCATTAAGATTCAAATTCTCAAAATAGAGAATCATATGATTATCAACAACATCACGGACATTAAAAATAGTATGGTCGAAACTTGTCGACTGTTTACCCTTAATCACTCTTGAATAAAATAGAAATTTATATTTTTATTGTAATGAGAACCATAATATCTAATTTGGAATTTTATCCCATCATCTACTCCAACTCTTCCATCAGAAGTGAATTGAATAATTGATTTAGTATATTGATTGGATAATTTGTCACTATCGAATGTATTAATCGTATAATGAATGTCACCATGGACATCAAAAATTATTGTATCATCAACAAGAAAACCACCAGCATCACCAATAACAAATATTTCAAAAACGGAGGTATAAGTACCACTCTCTAATTGATTACCTTTCATTTTTATACTGGACCATGCTTCTCCACTAAAACCAGTATCATCACCTTCTTTCTCAACTATATAAGCATCATTATGCGTTTTATGATTTTGAAAAAAATGGTCTGGTGATGTATTTGGTGGTGAACCTACAGTTAATTTACTCTTATCACCAAAGTCTTTATAAAATCGGAAACTTGGTTGTAAATGATAACTATTTTGACTGACTTTAGTATGTTCTTTCAACACTTTTAAACTAACTGCATCACCATCATTAATTGAGTCAGCTACATCAATCAATCGTTTTCCATCAATATCATATTACCATTATCACTTAACTTGAATCCAACACCAGGAGGTCCTCTCGGTCCTGGTGGTCCTGGCGGTCCTTCTTCATTATCAATTTTGACATGACCATAATGATCATTATTTATATTGTCGTTGAAGATTCCCATATATTAGTATATTATATATTTCCATAAAAGTTTCTTTTCACTTTTTTCATTGGTTTGTCAACATAGCAGAAAGAGTATGGTTTGTTGGTTGCTTTAATATACTTTTCTTTATCAATTCCTAATTCTTGAGATATTAAATTTCTTTCTCTTGATGATGGAAAATCTTATAAACAAAAATGGCTTCAATTCAATCTAATCGCTTTAGGACATCCATAAAAGGATTGTGTGAGATATATCACAGAGCAGTTTTTATGTCGTCCTTGAATGAAATAGTCTATCAGAGGTTTCTGTACTTTTTCACACACATAATCGTCAAATATAACGACTCTCTGCAAATCAGTATCTTGTAGCTGGTCGACAGGTATGATTTCATCATTGCTCGCTACCAAAACCGGGTAACCAACATGTTCACTTATTCCACTCATCTTATCAATTAAATTTATATACTTATCTTGATCCAGATTTTTAGCTTACAAATGGATCTCATCATAATAAATCAATGGATGTTGTAAAATACGACTCAATAAATTTGTTTTACCTGATCCAGAATTGCCAGCCAAAAGCATCCTAAATGTGTTCTTCGGCATATATTCATACAATTGTTTGAAATCATCATTTGATTTATAACCACTATCATAGTTTGGTATTTCCATATATGATTACATTAGATAATTGAGATAAGTTGAGATAAGTTGAGATAAGTTATTTAATCTAATATACTAATATATGGATATTGATATATACATGAGGATGGAATAACAAGCTATGCATATGGACACAAGAATATTAAAAATTTTCATAAATAATTTTCTTAATTTTCATAATCTCAAAAGTTGGTTACAAAAGTTGGTTACAAAAGTTGGTTACAAAAGTTGGTCACAAAAGTTGGTTACAAAAGTTGGTCACAAAAGTTGGTTACAAAAGTTGGTTACAAAAGTTGGTTCCAGTCTGATGTCCCGGGTTTTGGTCTGGCTCCACATTTGATTTCAATATTTATTTCTTTAGTTTTTGTTTCATAAATATTTTATTATTTGATTTAAGCATTTGGTTTTTCCAGCAGTTGATTAATTGTTGGAAAAATAGTTGAGAAATATAACACAAAAAATATGTTTGAAAAATGTGCTCAGAAAATCAGAATAGAAGACAATATAGAAACTGTGCTGAAAAATGTGCTAAGAAAATCAGAATAGAAAACAATATAGAAACTGTGCTTAGACCCCCAACTCTTATACTACTTAAGGACAAATTTCTAAAAGCTACAGCAGAACCTTATAGCTTTGCGTACATTGACAAAATTAATAAAACAATAAAAAGAACTTTAATGAATATATTTAATTATAATGGAAATATTTAATTCTAATATATGCCAGATTACAAAGACTTCCTCTTAAACAGCAGCCTAGAGAGTAGTGACTCTGATGATAGTGATTAGTGAATCTTCTCAGTCTTGACAATCATCACAATCTTCACAATCTTCACAATCATCACAATCATCACAAAGTCAATGAAATTCTTTTTTAAAAATTTAACATTATATTATTATATCTAGTATGGGATATAGTAATGGAGAACTAGAACAAGAAGGAAGAGGTGGGAAAGGAGAAAAAGGAGATCAAGGTATTCCTGGAATTGGTTTTAAGCTAACTGATGATGGTAATTTGATATTGATGAAAAAAGGTTAACTGATGTTGCAAAACCTGTGCCTGATAGTTACGCTACAACTAAAAAAATACGTTGATGACAATCTAAATAAATAAGTTAATATTACTATGACTGCTAATCTAAAGATTTAAACGATAATAAAATAGTCAACTTAGCTGATTCTACAGATGATGGTGATGCTGTAAATTTAAAAGTATTAAAGACTCATACACAATTTAGTCAAAATAATTATCATTTACATAAGAGTTCGATTTTATAAAAACTTTGGTGATAAGAGTCAGTTGACTGTAACTAACCCACCAAATGTTTCTTCAAGTCATTTTTTCCAAAATCACATTACTCATCGTGACTCATATGATACAAAAAGAAGGTTTTGATAATGGTTTTGGTGGACAGGCTTGGTCTAGTATAAAAATGACTAAAGATAATTTACCTAGTGGTAGTTATACTATTTTTGAAATATTTTCTATTGGTGAAGCTGGTGGTTTTCGTGTAGATGATACAATAATTTTTAATGTCCATGGTGATAGTCATTATAAGATGAATACGTTTGAGAGTGATAAAATCGATAATCAATATACTTAAACAATTATTCAATTCACTAGTGATGGTCAATCAGGTGAGATAACTTTTCAAATAAGATATTATGGTAGTCAATAGAGCAAAAGTATAAGATTTCTTTTTTATTCAAGGGTAATTAAGGGCAAAGAATCGACTAATTACAACCATAATATTTACAATTTAAGTGATGTTGATGATAACCATGAGATTCTCTATTTTGAAAATTTAAATTTAAATGATAATAGGATTAATGGTTTATGTGATCCTGTAGATGACGCTGATGCAACTAATAAAAAATATGTAGATAATCAAGATGATAAATTGCTTCCTCTTGATCGAAGTAAAACAATGACGGGTGATTTACGAATGGATAACAACATGATTTACGGACCATCTCAAATACAAATGAGAGGAGGCCTTTTTATGAATAATAATATAATTTATAGTTTACCAAACCCTACTGGAACACAGCAGCCTGTAACACTTGGGTTTGGTGATAATAGATATTTAAAGTTTGATGGAAGTAAGGCTATGTCAGGTGATTTAGATATAGG
This sequence comes from Catalaphyllia jardinei, assembly GCA_022496165.2. Taxonomy (NCBI): domain Eukaryota; kingdom Metazoa; phylum Cnidaria; class Anthozoa; order Scleractinia; family Caryophylliidae; genus Catalaphyllia; species Catalaphyllia jardinei. Next base: position 29,137 of record JAEMPF020022457.1, read on the forward strand.
ATCTAAAAATATTCTCTCTTTGTAAAATTTAACTGATTACAAAGTAGATGATCCACTCCATTATCGCGCTAAAGATTTCAAAAGCGCCGTCAATAAAGAATATCTAAATCATAAATTTCTTAAAACAGATGCAAATGAAAATTATTATGATTTAAAGCAAAAGATAATTAAAAAAACTGTGAACCCCTTTATGATGGGTTATTCCAGCAGAATGACTTGGTCAGTAGAGATTACGTTGACACTGAAATCGCTAGAGAGATAAACAAATTACAGAAGCCTGATACAGATGTCTTGAAATTAGATGGAAGTAAAGCGATGACTGGTAATTTAAATATGGGTGATCACCCTATTGTTGGAATCCGAAGTTCTTCTGTAGATAATGCTGCTTTAACTGTTCGTGGTGCCAAAGCGACTTAATTTTCCATTATCAGGTGATCGTTCAATGCAAGGCAATCTAGGTATGGGTGGATTTACTATTAAAAACATTAAGCCTTTTGTAGAAGATGACGCTAGTCAAGCAGCTTGTGATGCACCGAGGAATGAAGTTATTAATTTCGGTTATTTTAAAGATGAGAAGCTGATTTAAAAGGTTTACTGCGGTTTTCACTAACATGCGAAATCTGAAATTTAAACCTCCACCAACGGATGCGTTTTTTTGCTGCCGTCAATCAAATTTCCGGCGGTTTCCGATTATTGCCGACAGCGACTGGAATAGCACGCGGATTCTCAAACACAAACATGGTTTGCAAATACGGATCTTCTTTGCGGTGGAGAGTGTTGTCTGCATGTGAACCATCATCTCTCTCCAGGGGAGATAGTTCGCTTCGCCAGTAAAGAAGATAACGCAAGAACCAAGACACGACCAGTCCGTG
>JAEMPF020023071.1:48818-86130 GCA_022496165.2 Catalaphyllia jardinei
GTACATTGACCTATAATGCATTGCGATCGTAGCGTCCACACCACCTGGATGGCCACTAAACTGGTATGGCAATCGCCGGAAAGGCAAAATTCTATTCTCTTCATCCAAACACTTTTTTCATTTTGACAGAATCTTTATGATCCTACCTGGTATTTTAACATTTTTCAATGGATTCTGCAAGCCCAGCTGCTGGCAAACGAAGCTACAGTTATGATTTGCCAGGACACTCTCCATACCAACCACACCCAAATCAGTGGTGCCAAATAACCTATCTACTGAATGCACCACAGGGTCTGTCAACTTATACTGAGAATCGTACTTCACTCCTTGTATGTCACACACCTGTTGAATTCAAAACAAACGTTAGCAAGTCATTGGCACAACCCCTGTATTGAAGAACCTTTAAGAAGACGTGAGGAAGATATTTAGCAAAAACACTTTTAACCCCTCATTTTACCAACGTTTGTCCTAACTCGCGAAGCATGCAGAGGCGCCCCCAACAGCTAAAAATTAGAACGGTTGCCATCATTTGATTACCCTGCGTAGCTTGGCGGTTTCTAAGTAATTTGAGGGCGCTAGAAAAGATAAGGAGCGCCAAAGCCGTGAGGAGCCTGGGAGAGAGACAACTGAGAAACCGCCTGCACGGATGGCCGGCATTTTTTGCTAGTCCAGTACGCTGGTGTACGGGCCATTGCCATTAGCTCAGAAGGCTCACACGTCAATTAAAATCTCCCAAGGGACAGCTCCAAGGAACATGATCGAACATAACTAATTACAATGCAGATCTTCTGCACGCAAACAGAAAATAATTTGCGAACGCGTTGTCGAAAGCGTTATCGCACCTGAAAATTCTTTGCGAATATCGCGAAATTGTTAACTGCCAAAGACAAGCAAGAAACAATGGAAAGCAATTACCCTCAATGGCGAGATGCGATGGCCGTTTCCCCAACAGGCTTAGGCAAAAGCATGATTTTTCCCGGGTTTCACTGTTCGCGCACACCAGACAAGAACTGTTGTCTACGAGAACCAGTATCGTTGTTATTAAACTGTTAAAGAGCAAGTTCTGACAAATTATCGCTGAACTTCACAGCAATGAATTTGTAGTCTGACGTTTTTTGTCTTTTTCTTGTTTAAGGACTCCGATCCGGACCAATTTCCGATTTCTGAAATTCTTTACGCCTGGTTTTGTTTTGATAGACTCCACAGTGTCACAATAACTTTTTCCAGCCAAGTTGGCTGGACGTTTCTACGCTTTGATTAGCTGTGTTAATGCGGTTCTCAAAACCTGTCATCGGGTTGTCAAAATATGTAATAGGGGCGGCAATGAAAAATACGGGTCATCCAGGCAGGCGGTTTCTCGCGGCTTCGCCGCTTTGTATGATCGCGTTCAAATTGCTTAAACCGCCAAGCTACGCAGGCTATCATTTGATAGTTTGAGGTTGTTGAAAGAGAAAGGACGAGAACACTAATGGTGAATCCGAGACTTTGTAACTGCTACATAATTTGGTTTTATCAACTGCGTTGATATGTGAATTGGCCACCGTAAAGAGATTCCAAAGCTGACGTTTCGAGCGTTAGCACTTCGTTGCAGCGAATCGGGGAATTGTGGGTTGTGTGGGGTTTACAGACAGAAAGATGGAGTTACGCTATTGGTTGGTGCCTGATAATGTGAAAAACAGCAGAATAAATTAGTTGAATGAAAATCGTTCATTGATAATGCGAGGATTAAGAGTACTGATTTGAAAAAAGAAAAAAAATTGCTCTAGAGTTTTGCGGCTTTCCGTGTTTCCTTGCTGTAGGGAAATGTCGCAGACTGACATGTTACTTAGAATGATTGGGGAGATTAAAGTGTCTCGCGACCGGTTTAGATGGGTTTTTGTCGTCTTTCTCTACGTCACGAGACTAGACAGGGTTCGTACTCTTTTAAGCTCTTCAAATTCCCTGACTTTCCATGACTTTTTCCATGACCTTTTCAACTTTTCCGCAAGACCTAAGGTTTAGCTGTCAAAGAAATTCTTCAATTCCATGACTCTCCAGGTTTTCCATGACCTGTACAAACCCTGCAAGACTAACAAATTTGATAACAGCCCACGACAATTTTGCCTTCAAAAGAGAAAGGCTCACATTCATAGTAAAAACCAAATTTTCTGCGATACGCGTCAGGTCGCTGTAAGGTCACACTGTTAAATGCAAACGTTTACTATGCATAATCCATTTTTAAATAATTCAGGCTTCCATGCTCTTGAAAATGTTTTTTTCTAATTTCATTTAATTTCATCCATTTTCACTAAATGTACAACCACATAAACAAGAAAAGAAAGGGACATAAGAACCATACGAGCCATAGTCCACTCAGAAAAAAAACTACATATAGACGCATCCAAAAAGAAAAAGAAGGGGAAAAACAGAAAAACAGGTTTGCTTCAATAAGAAAAAAAAAAGTTATGGTGAAATATTGTTGTAATGCAATGCCCAAGTGGCATGCGGGCGATCAATACCAAAATCTTTATTTTTAAAAACTCTCGGCAACGTTGTTTAGAGCATGACAGGTTAAGGTTATCAGTTCAGGGCTTCTCTGGAAGTGGCGATATTTTCGTTTCGTAACAAATTTTATTTGTTTGTGCACTGCTTACCATGTATCTATGACCGCTGATTTTCCAGGTCCAGTGGCTGAAGGCGGGTAGTAATTGACTGAGGGTGGTATCTTCATACCCCCCGTTTGAATTGAACTTGACATAGTCACCGGAGATGAAGGGTTCTATCGCAACATACTCCTGTGGCATAATGTATCTATAAAATTGACATTAAAAGACAAATGCATTCAGATCACATCGCCAAACACCAGGAAAACTAGCATATGTTGTTTATTAAAATCAGGTGTTGATATGGTAAATTGGCCTCCCTTACGAGAGTGAAAAGTTGAGACGTTTCCAGCGTCAGCGTCTCGTCCTATCAAAGGGATTGGCTGTGACGAATTAACCCTTCGTTATCTTGAATCCCTCCCCCCCCCCCCCACTCCCCCTGCTCTGAGGAAGGGATAACGCCTGAAATGCCCCGGTGGCCAATTTACCATATCACCCAATTGATACCAAATTTCATTGCTTCATTCGCAACCGACGCGGCAACGCGTTTATTGAAAGCCGGCAGGAAAATTAAACTGTAACACTTGAGAACGAAAATCGAAGTAGACCAAGTAGTGAAAAGATGAAAATGCTTAAGACTGCAAACAACAGCAGTTCAACTAAGTCAATGCCATACGAAAATCGAAAGCAGAAATGGATAAGATAAGATAAGATAACAAGATAAAAACTTTATTAGCGTGTCGAAGTCGCTAACTGGGGTCACCTAACTAAAATTACTTCTCTAATGATTAATAAAATATGAAACACTGATTTTATGAGATGATACGAACACTCCAATCAAACAGTGCAGGTTTCATTTCGTTTCGTTTCGCAAAGTACCCTTTCGCAAAGTACAACAAGCCACGAAGAACAGTTATCGCACGAGATAATTTGCATTTGTTTTGAAACCAAGAACTCTCATTCACTTTGCCACATATATAGGCTTTCCCCAAGTCGACTTCTACTTCTACTAGGAATACCTGCCGGTAGAGTGCCAACGACTAAACACTGGCACAGTTGTGCGCCGAGAGAAAATTAAGAAATAACCAGAATACAGACCATTGTTTAAACTGAATCCGCCATTGTTTAAAAAAGCAGGGCAAAACTGACATGTTTTCCTTTGTTTTTAAATCCACGTGAAAAATCGAAATTAGTCACACTACTATGTCCCTTGCAATAATTTACGACTAAAAAGAAGCTTAACAAACTCTCGTGAGCTGTTACTTCGGTGCACTCGCTTCAGCAAGTGGACTTAGGACGTGAACACTTCGAATCGGATAATTTTCAAACCGGAAGCTACAGTTGCAAGCTCCCTAAAATTTTGGATTAAGAAGACTATCCAAATTGATTTGCTAAGTTTCCTGAAGCTTTACGGATAGTGACTTCCTGGCAAACAGAGCTTCGACTGTTTTTCACTTTTGTGAAATAAGCCGCGGGCACAAACTAACAGCGACACGTGACACGTGTGACTCGTGACTCCTTTGTCGATCAAATTTGTGATTTCGAGCACACTAACTCGATTGGAAAGAGGCTTTATATTTGAATATATTCAAGTGTTTTTTTTCCTTAGTCATGGCACGCTGGCCGATTTTGTCTGTTGTTTTGGCAAGATTGTTGTTTTGGCACGCTCGCCGTGACTGTCAAATTTGTAATTTTGATCTTGTCAAGGAAATTGACTATTTTGGACCGCAAATGATCCCGAACCGCAAATGATCCCCGATGTGGACCGCAAATGATCCCGTTGGAAAACGAGGAATGGCATGTAGTTTTGTTTCCTAGAATTTTTTTTTACTTTTAAATTTATTCATTTTCAGCAACTAAACGATTAATTAGATAAACATAAAGAAAATACCTTCTGACGACGTAAACTATGACAAATTCATCTTATTTTGTGTTGACAATTCTTCTGAAAAATTACTGAAAAAATCAAAGCTCGTAGACAGCAATACTGTTTCTCAACAAGCTCGATCTACAACAATAACAGCTTAATGCTACTAAAACTAAGACAAAAATCATTTGTAGATTTGGATGCCACTTTCATGTTAAATAATCTGATTTCAAATCCTCATCATTACACTCGGCCAAAAACGCGAGAAACAAATACAAAAGCATGTCTGTTAATACCAACAGTAACAGCATTCGCGACATGTTAATGACCTTTTACAGAAGCCCATTAATGGGCTCCTGCCTCTTAGTACTGCGAATGGGCTAGAAATCCTGCTTCCCAACACAACAAGCGAGTTTGACTTTTAGCTCCTAGCTGCCGTTTGCAGCGAGAAATTCTGGACAGGAGCACTTACTGGTCAATTTACATAGCATGTAGAGCGATCTAACACTTGCCTTCATTACCCGTTGGAAAAATGCGAGAAACTGAAAACCGCATATTATTACAAACAGGAAGAAGAATGGCAGCCGTAAGCTGTTTTCGTGTAAGATTCTCAGACAAAAGAAGCCTTCCTTCATGAGATACGGATAGGTTACACCACTACAACCATGAACTATATCCGTTAGAATTCTCTGCTACTGACTTTAAACATCGATGTCAAAAGTGTTTCACTTCGCGTGATTGACCAAAACCGGAAACCGCACATGAAAAGTCTGTAGTACCCAAGATTTAGCCAAACGTGCAGGCCAGGAAATAAGACACGAATTAGTTGCATTTTGAGTGACTGAACTTACGTTATTAATTCGTTCGCAAGTTTTGCTTCGGTTAAATTGTTTCGAAATGTTATTGCTGTATATAGACAAAAGCCGATTGCAAGGCATTCCGCAAAGCTTTTACGGTAATTATCCGAAGAGCAGGAAAAGAAAACACACGGCGGTTACAAGCATTACCAATAGACAACGCATGGTCTAATAAACATTTTCTGGTTTCCTTGACGTTTCGTATGCAACAACATACATCTTCAGAAACGTCAAGTAAACCAGAATTTTTTTTTTTTAGACCATGCGTTGTCTATTGGTAATGTTTGTAACCGCCGTGTGTTTTCTTTTCCTGCTAAAGTTTAAATGGCCGAAGTACAAGAATCTCCGAAGAGTCATGGTCTCTTTGTCATGGGATTTCAGTATAACCATATAGAATATGGTTAGTTATGACCTGCTTTTGTTTATATTAAAAATTGAAAGCACAACGCGAGAAACAAATTCCATGCCATTCCTCATTTGCCAACGGGATCATTTGCGGTCCACATCGGGGATCATTTGCGGTTCGGGATCATTTGGGGTCCAATTTGGGGATCATTTGGGGCCTGGGGATCATTTGCAGTCGGGGATCATTTGCGGCGCTGTACAGATCTCGATAACTGCCTCGCTGGGCGATTTTTCAGCCTGCTCGTCGCTAGATTTGTGACACTCTGGCTCTCCGGCAAATACACTAAATTAAAGCACACGCAAGAAGACAACGCTCACTAGTGAATGATATCTATATTTCCACTCGCATTCTTCCGCCGAGTAGCCTACACAAGTAACGTTATGGCAATGGATAACTCGACAACAATCACCGATGACGTCAGTCTTACATTACCTAACATTACCTTATGCTGACTTTTTCATTCGAGATTTCATCTCCCTGTACCAAAATCAACTCACGCACACGGCTTTATAATGCTGCCGCCTCGCCAGCCTCGCGTCTTCGCTCAGCTGGCTCGCTGGCAATAAATTGAGCGACCATGTCGAAGCCCCGACTAACAAAACAGTGGAAACGGACTTTGAGAAAGTCTATTTGCCACACAAACTTGTATTTCTGTAAACTACTTTCAATATTCTCTTTCGGCGCGAATTCCGCCTGTGAGAAGCCTTCGTGTTCTTGTAAAATATGAGGGCTCTTGCTGATTTTAATTTACACTTGGATCAGGGGCTATGTTATTACGCTATTTCGGTATCGCGTGCTGTAAACTGCTACATGTAAGATGTCTCAAAAATCAGTGTTACTGACCAGAAACGAGTTACTGTTTTCTGTTGTTAGTTGTTACGGATGGGAAGAATGGAAATGAATTGCAACTCGAAAAAATTGCGCCAATGTTTTCATGTTTCGCATCAACTTTTCCGAGAAAGCGAAAGCGGAAATCGTCGATCGAGAAATCAGGGGATGAAATCGCCATTACAGTCAACGCGCTTCACGCATGAACGCTCGGCGACGTAAGGTTCCAATATTCATGTGAATGGTTCGTGAATGAATTTGATTGACATGCCTTCGCCACGAGATTGAAAGATAAGGATTACGTTTCAAATAATCGAATCATTCAGTTGAAGATTTCGCGCTCAAACGATTGAAAATGGCGGAAATTCTCATACTTGTCCAATACTTTGACAAATTTATGCATAGCATTGTATTATATTCTATTGTCTTAGGTCGTTCTTAACTGTATTGTATTGTTAATCTATTGTTATGTAGATATAATACAATACAATGCTAACTGAATTTGTCGGAGTATTGGACAACCCTCAAACGCTTAAAGAAACTAGACGCCTTGCTGCGTGTACCCAGGCAGTCGTTATACTGAGAAGCACTAGCTATATTGCAATTGAGCTTAAATGTTCTGCATTCGAAGTCGTGCGAAATTCAATCGAATCGATGTCCTCAAGCTATTCTGCCTTCGATTGCATTTCTTGGAATCGATGAATAGCTTTTTACTCGCACACAGACCTTTAGCAAGTAAAATGAGTTAAGATCGTTACATCAGCCTATGAACATTTCAGTCTATTTTCTTTTCAAACGAGAGAGACATTTTGAATTTAAGAGTTATGGCGGCGCGTGACATAGAGCCACCCTGGGCTCTGTAAATGTTCAAAATAATTCCAGGAATATCTCAGGTTTGGGAAAACGCAGATTTAAAAATTATAGAAGTGTAGTCTTTATTAATTTCCTATAACATTACAATTTCTTGACTTTATCCACTGAATGGTTTTCGAATAATCTTTTTATTGCTTCAGGATTGCGTGACAGTACAATCCAAGGGTGAACTCATACATTAGTTTCTTTTAACTTTATTACACGTTACGAAGTTTCTCAGGGCGTTTTACCTAGGTGTACTCGAACAGATACATTCGTAAACAACAGAATCATACTCTCTAACCTTTCTGCTCTTGTTGCTCAGACGTTATGAGTTCGTGCTGGGATCCTACTTGGTTCACGATCACGTCTAAAAATACGATGACGCTTCCGAAGATGCTTTTTATCAAGGTGAAGAGTCAATAGCCCCGGTTGATAGCTGGCTCCTTTGGGATATTAAACATGATTCTTGATGAATTCACTCCAAACGTTCGCTCGTAAATTGTTGATCTCTCGTAAGCCTTGCAGACTGACCCTTTCCGAAAACGTTTAACGACATTTAGTGTTGGTCTACCGCGAACGGTGTGTTCGTTTGTATGTGATTTCATCGCCCTAGAAATCCAATAGCTTTTTCACGACGACAACTGCTGTATAAAGTCCATGTGTCGCACGCTGCATTAGTGACGCATGCGCTGTAGAGACCAGACGGCGATTTGTCACTGAACGAGGAAAAAAAAAGCCGAAATTTAAACCCAGGCCTCACTGCCTGGGTAATAAGACAGGACATCGTTTCCGAAGTAGGAGAATTGTTGCCTCAAAATTTTAAGTTTGTTCGAACGGGAATTCCAGTGAGCGCTATCCAAGAAGAAAAACTGCATCTTCAAAAGTGCATAGGAGAGGAAGAGAGCGGCAAAGTATTTAGTTTGTCAATTCAAGTACACAATAGCTTGGAAAAGAAGGATTCTCGGGAAATTTCAACTCAAAGTTCCAGCAAAAAGTCCGTCTCACTGAACCTGGGTTTTAATGCATAAAACCACGAGCGAACGAGCGCATATTTTAACAACGCAACGCGGCGGTGACACAGTCGCTCATTTGTCCCCGCGTGAAAACAACGGCACTCGGCCGAAAAATAATTTGAAAATAGTTTTCATCTGTAATAACTGCAGATTTCTTATTTTCAATTCTACCACGAGTGTCTTATTACATTTAATTTGATTTACAATTGTGCAATTGAAGGTTCGAAGAATCATTTCATAAATGAAAAATCAAATAGGTGAATGAAATATGAATGTTTGAAGTTGTGCGTTCACGCGTGAAGCGCGTTGACTGTAACGTGCCGATTAATTAAAGCCGATATTTCTCGCTTCTTTGGTTACTTCGCGTTCTTCTCCTTACCTTTTATCTTCAGGTCCAGGAATAAACCCTAAGAAGTAAAATTTTGATAGTTGGTCTGTCTTGGCGATGAGAGGAATGACAAAATCCAGCTCTCTCGCGGGATTAATTTCAAGCTTATGAAGTTCTCTTGTGTTGAACTTCTCCGCAAACATCTGGGCTTTCTTGCTTGCAGCCAAATCAGGGACCCACATATCAAAATTCTTGGCATATTCCTTTTTGAAGACCTTAGATACACAATCCGCGTTATTCATCGGGCCGCTTCCATGATATTTACCACGGAAAGCACGACGAGAAACACCTGCGGCGAAGGGCTCTGTCTCAAACTTTGCCCAGTAGTGATAGCCATCTTTGTGAGCATTTGACGAAGTGTAGGTTTCGTGTGAGCTAGCACTTCCCATACTAATTGCGAGTATTTGGCAGAATCAATGCAAGTAGAAGAAGAGGAAGTTATAACGCCCGCTGTTTGAACGTCGACTATGTCACGAGAGTAGACTCGGGCGTCTTCAAAAGGGCAACCTAAAACACGGAAACCGGAAACCGGAAGCCGGAAGCCGGAATCGGAAACGGGAATGCGGAAACCAGAAACCGGAATCCGGTTTCCGGAATCCCCAAATCAAAGAAAACAAGTTCTTCAAATCCGCGAAAGTTATTTTGCATAGCTTTTGCCGGTAAAAAATAAGAGGCCAAGCAAAAAACGCTTTAACTTCTTGCAACCATTATCAGTTCCTATTGAGGGCTATTATTACGAGAATGTAAATAAAGTGCATCTGAACAGGCTCTAGTGTCTAGTGTCTTTTTGCTCGCGAACCCGGCCCAACACGGGAGCCTGCTAGCGGGCACGCAAGCTAGTTACCCATCTTTTGTTCAACTTGTCCTGGTGAGAGTACACGTTTTTAATTTGCCTAGATCAAAATCTCTGAGAAGACTAATAAGTAGCACAATAGCAACAACCTATTGCGGTGAGTTTCTGGCAATCTTTTAACATCTTTTACCAACAGGTGGTCCAATCCGTTCGCAAGCGAGAAGCAGACGTGTGCAACACTGCCATAAATTGTTTTGATACGAAGGCCAGAAAGAACATGTACTAGTGATTTGTAACAGTATCAGTGTGAAAACGGAATGGTGTTGATCTGGAATTAGTCTCGTATCTGTTGGAAAAAAAAGTATTTAGAAGAGCCAGGTTAGCCTTTGGACATCTAAAACCGTCAATGTACAGGGACTTCCACTTACGGAGACAATTCCTATCTTGTTCAGTTCAGGCTACTAGACATAAAGGCCAAATTTGTAACTCCGGTAAATAACAGATCACCTAATAAAATAAAGTGGTATTTACCAGCAAGCTTATTTTAGACGCTCTCAGGGTGCTAGGAATCACATTGCGACGCACTTTATTTAGATTCTTATAATCAGAACCCTCGCCACTTTGCTTGGCCTCTTATTTTTTGGTATTCGTATTATTTTTTACAGGCAAAAGCTATGCAAAAAAGATTCAACCTCGTTCCCAGGGCTTTTCCCTTTGAAATTGGGAGGGGTAGGAATCTTTGGTATCTTTTCCCACCCCTCCCAATTTCAAAGGGAAAAGCCCTGGGAACGAGGTTGAAAAAGGTTTTGCGAATTTAAAGAACTTGTTTTCTTTGGTTTGTGGATTCCGGATTCCGGTTTCCGGTTTCCGGTTTCTGGTTTCCGCATTCCAGATTCCTACTTTCGGTTTCCAGTTTCCGGTTTCCTGGTTTTAGGGTTGCCCTTCGGACATAATTTAGCAACACAGGCACGCAAGGCGTGCAAGCGTTATTCTTTTGTGAATAAAACGCCCTGGAGTGGTTGTCAGTCGATAGTGTTACCAGTCCGTAAAAAATAATTCTCCCTGGGCAAAGCAAAGGCATAAAAATTTTACAATGCTCTTAGTTTGATAAACACGTGTTCTAACCCTATTTCCGACTAACAATACGAACTGATTAAAAATATAAAACAAACAGCGGTGATAAACATATTTAAAACTTTCATTTTATAACCTTGACGTTTCGTATGCTAGTCAACATACATTTTCAAAAGTATAACCGCTACAAATTTTTTGAAAAGCTATTTATACTGTATAAATGGGGTCAGGAACCTAGACAGAAAACATCTGCAATAGAAATTTAAGGTCCCAGACCCCCATTTATACAGTATAAATAGCTTTTCAAAAATGTTGTAACGGTTATACTTGTACTGCTAGTCGCAACAATCGCCAAGGTTCCAAATCTCTCATAGTTTATTAAATCATCATCTTTACTGGAAAGTATTCGAAATCTATTAACAGATTAGAATTACAGTTAATAAATACCGGGATTAATAGATATGAACAAAGAATGACATTTACGTACCCATTGGTGTCTCTTAAATCTGCGACTAGTAGTGTCAGCTTCAACGATCTTATCAATTAGTTATGTTAGTCATTGTTATGTCAAATCACATTAACACGTCACACATCAATTTCGTGTTAGAACGAAACACTCCCCCGGGCACGAAAAAGTTAAAACTAGAGTCCAAAGTCAAAATATACTGAATTCATCTTAAGAGGTTATTTACGAGTATTAAAGAAATAATCAGTTTTATTTATTATTATTATTATTATTATTATTATTATTATTATCATTATTATTATTATTCAGCTTTCTCTTTCGGTATAAGAACAACCAACTTATTCACTGCTCGTTCGATGGTTACAAACCCTCTTCCGTGATATTCGTTGACGGCTTTCCCCGCTTTGGGATTTTTGTACTGTACTTGTACTCTCCTTACTTGTCCATCTTCCCCCGCAAATGTTGTGATGACGACACCAAGTTTCCATTGTCCTCTTATTTGGTTAGCATCTTGGATGAGTACAACGTCACCTTCCTTAAGATTACGTCGAGCGGTGTGCCATTCTGGTTGAATTAGTAAACTAGGAAAGTATTCCTTTGTCCATTTCTTCCAGAAGTAGTTCACAACATTTTGGACGAATTCGAACCGCTGCCGAGGATTGGAGGGCTCTCTGAAAGGTCCGCCTGGCACTCGTGATGTTGCTCTGCCTAGTAGCAAATCATTGGGACATGGGTTCCATCATCTGGTGACGAAGGGTGTCTTCCGATCGGTCGTTCATTTACAAGGTTTGCTACCTCGAACGCCCAACGGTTTGGAGCTCTTAGAATGTCAAGACATGATCACTTATAGCTGCTGTTATCGCTCGCTTCACCGATTTTACTAACGCTTCTGACACTCCGTTTTGCCATGGTGCATCAGCTGGTGCAAAATCCCACTTGAATCCTTCCATCACGCCAAACTCTTTTAGCTCCTCTTGATTCTAACCTTTTACCACATTTTTTAGTTCTTCATTCGCGGCAACTAGTTGAAGTCCGCTGTCGGAATATAGTTTCGAAGGATACCCTCGAATAGATACAAATCTCCGCAGGACCATGAGGAATTTCTCCGTACTATAGTCTCCGGCTAGATCTACGTGCCTAAACAGTTAAATATTACTCCATACGTTTTTCCAGTCGTTCTTTTCTTCAGGGTAAGGTAAGGTAAGTCTGCATACGAGCCAAGTGGCCCATCAGGCCGGAGCTTATCCCGGTTTCCTTAGCATTAAGCGACTAGGAGTATTTCTACTCCCCCCTGGATGGGATGCTAGTCCATCGCAGGGTTACCCCCCAGCATTAAATTCGCCGGTACCCATTTATACACCTGGGTGGAGAGAGGCAATGTGAGAGTAAAGTGCCTTGCCCAAGAACACAACACAATGTCCCCGGCCAGGGCTCGAACCCGGACCGCTAGATCCGGAGACGAGCGCACTAACCATGATGCCACCGCGCCTCTCACAGTTCTTTTCTTCACCTCGTCTCGAATTTTGAATGGTCCAAATAGATCAATAGCAGTACAAGTCCAGGCGGGAGACGGCTTTAGTCTGTCCACTGGTAATTTTCCCATAATTTGTTCACTCAGTCTTTTGTCTAGTTTCTTGCATATTACGCAGTTGTATCTGATAGACTTGACTATCTTCAGGAGTTTGACAATCCAGAACATTGTGCGAATTTTACTGACTGTGGAGAGAACGCCAAGGTGTCCTCTTCTGTGGATATGTTCACTATATAGACGTGAAAATCGATGATCATAAGGAAGAAGCATAACTTCATTTCTGTTGTGACTCATCTCAATCCACCTTTTTCCCCGTCCTCCAACCACGTATATCCCATCTGTATTCTTTCTGGGGCACAGACTTCTGTATCTTCCTTTTTCAATGTCTTTATACATGCTTTTTTGCGCCTCCGTAATCCAAAATTTTTCTGCCTTTGCTACATCACTTGGAGTTAATGACTGTCCTGCGTGTTTGAAGGATGATTTTGGTTTTCTTTGGTACATCGCCAAAATTCTGGCTGTTACTCTGATTAGTTTTCCAAAATCTGAATATTTGTCGATGTTGATTCTTGACGCCAGTGTGTCTTTGTCATCGTTATTGAAATGTTTGGTTATAGTGGATGCTATTTTGATTAACTTAGGAAGTTGCTCCTTTGTCAGCGTTTCGTGTATTGGCCATTCAGATTCGGGCAACTCAAGGAATCTGGGTCCACTTTGCCAGATGCTGTCCGTATTAATTTCGTTCGGTTTTTTACCACGAGTTAACCAATCTGCGATATTATATTTACTTTCCATCCAAAACCATTCTTTGGGGTTTGTATTCTGTTGTATCTCTCCTACGCGAGTGGCGGCAAAGGTATTAAATCCGTAAGATTCTTTCTGTATCATGCTATGCACTATTTGGGAGTCCACGATATGGTAGCACTTTATAAACTTGTATCTACATTGTTTGAGTAGGAATGTTTTTAGCCTTGAGTTTAATAAAGCTCCGCACAGTTCAATTCGATCAATGGACATTTTTTTAATTGGTGCGAGTCGATGTTTTGATAGTATAAGTCTGCGGCTATATCGTCCATCGTTGAGTTTCCATCTTGCATATTCACAGGCACCGAAGGCGTTGCTTGATCCGTCACTGAAGATGATTAACATCAGTTGTTCATTTGCTGCATCCTTTGGTTTCACACATCTTTTGAACGTGATGTTGTTCATCTTCAGCATATCCTGGCAAAATTGTTTCCAGTAATGTTTGCACCTTTCAGGAATTGCATCATCCCATCCTAGTTTATTTTCGATACCCCATAGTTCTCTCATTTAAATTTTTGCTCTGACTGTAAATGGTCCTGCTAAACCAAGTGGATCATATATGCTATTCACTTGTGATAGAATTATTCTTTTTGTTGGGTTGTTGGCATTATTATGAGTCTTTTTGTTTCGCTGTTTCTTGGGGGTGTGTAGAAGGTGCATTTTATATACAAATTCGTCTTGAACTGGGTTCCATACAACTCCCAATATCTTTTCCGTAGTAGAGGATTTGTCGTTGGGTATATTTTTGAGCAGATCAGTTCTATCGTGGGTGAAAGTCCACTCTTTCATTTTGAAGTTTCCTTCATCAAGTAAGGCTTCTATATCTTTAGCAAGTCCTGTCGCCTTTTCGTTGGTGGGAACACTCTCTATTATGTCATCCATGTACGTGTTTTCTTTGATAACCTGAGCTGCTTCGGATATTTATCCGCTCCCATTTCTGCTGTTTTTCTCAATGCAACAGTAGCGATCGTTTCTGAGGGCTTGTTCCCAAATGAGACTCTTTGTATTACATACGTGTCTGGTGGTCTTCCAGTGTCCATATCTCTCCATAGAAATTTGTGCGTATGTTGTTCAATAGTTTTGATCTTGACTGTATGATACATTTTGTTTATATCACCTATCATTGCAATGTTGTTTTCTCTGAACCTTATGAGTACTCCTAAGAGATCATTAAGTAGGTGTGGTCCTTTAGCCCAGTAGTCATTAAGCATGTGTCCCATGTAACGCGCGCTGCTATTAAACACGATTCTTACTGGAGTTGATATGGAATCTGCTTTCAAAACCTCATGATGAGAAATGCAGTGAATTGGTCCTTTGTAGTTTTTCAGTTCTGTTTGAGAGAGTTTTCGTGCAACTTCTCGTTCGATCATATCTTCAATTTGTTTCTGGTAAACTTTCGCGTGTTCTTCATTTGTTGCTAATCTTTTTTCAGTTGATATGAGCATTCCCATAGCAGCCTATCAGGCAATTCGGCGGGATCTCGAATCCATGGATACTTCCTTATTGTACTCCAGCTTGTTTTCGATAAGATGTAATTCTTTTTCTTCCTTTATTGTAAAGTTTTGGGTCCCTAATGAACATTTTCCACACTTACATCCACCGCAGCGTGGTGAACAGCCGATACCAAGATTCTCTATGTTATAGAAACCTTCAACTCGAACAATTGCTGTGTTGACCCTTATGTGATCGAGCATATGGTTTCTTGTTGTCTCCTTGATAAAGGGATGTGTTCCACCAATGCATCTTGCAAAGCGATTTTTTAGTAGAAGAAGGTGTCCTGAAGTTTGTTCATTGTGTGGATGGTACGCTGGGTACTCGCAACCGATTAAGACATCGATTGTTCCTGATGGTCTTGATATATCTTCTCCAGAAATATTTTTAAATAGCTGGACGATTCCGATCACGTTTACGCTCTGTATATCTGAAGTAATTTTATCGATTCCATATACGTCAAATTGAACTTCTTGATCTTGCTTATCTATTAATGAAAGCATGTATCTGGTGGATGTGATTTTCTCATTGTCTCCTCCTACTTTGATTATGGAAAGTTCAACTTTAGTCCCTTTCAGTCGTTCGGTCTTTGCTTTGTCAATTGTAATGAAACAGAGTGAAGCTCCGCTATCCCATAGGACATTAACCCAACTGCGATTCGTAGGGATTCGTTGTATCTGCAATAGACAAGAGTCTGCGATGTTGTTGTCAGATACACTTGCGGATCTGGATATTCCTTGTGAAGAGGTTTCAATTTTTTCATCTTTGTGAAGTGTTTGGTGATGCCATTTAGTGCATCCGTTCACACCGCAAGGTCTCTTCTTCCTACATTCAAGTAATCTGTGTCCTCTTCGTAAACACGACCAGCAGGCTCCTTTTTCTTTCAGTATTTTAATTTTATCTTCATTTGGGTTCGATAGGTAGAATTTACAGTCGCTTGTCCAATGATCTGATTCCCTGTGGAACAAACACTTGCTATTTGGGGGGCGTGCGCTGTCTTCTCGTCTTTCTACTGAATCCTTGTTACTTTTTGCATAATGTGCTGAGCCTTTTATTGTTGAGGTAGTAGTAAGTCGTAGTTCAGTGGTATCATATTCATTTGCTCTTTTCTGGCTAAGAAGAAAGTTTAGAAGACTTGGAAATTTGTCGGTTTTATCTACTACGCTATTGTCTGCGTTAACCAATTTTGCCCATTCCCTTTTTACATTAGCAGGTAATTTTCTTTCAATTATGCTAACTGAACTTGTGGTTGTGATTTCTCTTTCCAATCCAAGTCTTTTCAGATCTTTGTATCCATCTTCTACAACATCAACTAACTCTATGAATCTTTTGTTCTCCCCCTCTTTAATGGGTCTTATGTCTTGAATTGTGTTAATGATTGCGTCCGTTAGTTTGGCTGGATCTCCATATTTTTCGTCGAGTCGTTTGTCATCATCTATGCCCTTTACTGTTTCCGCTGGGTCTTTATCCAAGCACGAGCGTAGAATATAGCACGCGCTGTCTTTATCCAGTGTTGGCATTACTTGTTTTTGACAATCTTGTTTGAATTGTGGATATTCTCTGATTGTTCCATTAAAAGATGGCATTTTAGCCTTTTCCATGCGAAGTGTACAATTTTGTCTGGCGTTGTTTCTATTCTCTGTCATGGCGATGGTGAATTTTTTCAATTGTCTCATTGTAACATGTTTGAATTCTTCTAATCCATTCGATTTTATTTTCAGCGGCGGCCTCATTTGATATCTCAAGTAATTTGGTGTGCGTGCTCTTACAATCAGCTAGCGCGAGCTCGATATCCCTTTCAGTTTTGCGTAAAGCCATCCCTGTGTTTTCGTCATTCGCTCTTGTTTCAATCACATTTTTAACATATTCGACAAGTGCCTCAAAGATTGCTTCTGCGGATTTCTGCTTTATAATAGTCTGTTGAACTATCCTTTGAAATTCTTCTTCGCGAAGTTTTCTCATATGCTGGCGGTTCAATTCTTCTTTTTCCTTCTGTTCAATTAATTGTTTTTCATTTTCATACTTCGTGTATACCGCCGATGCTCCATTATATTCTTCTTGTAGTTCATCGATCCATTTTTCACTTGTCGCGATCTCCTCCTCAGAGAGGTACATTAAATAAATGTCATGCTTACCTTTCACAGTAGACCAGGCTTCGGTAAGTTCTTTAAACTTTGATCTCAGAATCTCAGTACCTTTATCTTCAGCTATCGCTTTGAATAATTCGTTCTTTTTTCTCCTGAATCTTGTCTTCGAACGTATCTTCAGAGTGTCGTCTGCCGTTATTATACCTGGATTTCGAATGTACTGCTGGTAACAATCGCCAAGGTTCCAAATCTCTCATAGTTTATTAAATCATCATCTTTACTGGAAAGTATTCGAAATCTATTAACAGATTAGAATTACAGTTAATAAATACCGGGATTAATAGATATGAACAAAGAATGACATTTACGTACCCATTGGTGTCTCTTAAATCTGCGACTAGTAGTGTCAGCTTCAACGATCTTATCAATTAGTTATGTTAGTCATTGTTATGTCAAATCACATTAACACGTCACACATTAATTTCGTGTTAGAACGAAACAATACTTTTGAAAATGTATGTTGACTAGCATACGAAACGTCAAGGTTATAAAATGAAAGTTTAAATATGTTTATCACCGCTGTTTGGTTTATATTTTTAATCAAGCTTCGATGGCCGAAGACCAAGAGTTAATATGAACTGAAGTACACAAAACTCCCAGGTACCTAGAAAGATAAAGATTTTACAAAAAGAAGATATTAGAGTTACTTCCGGTTCTTTCAGCAATGGAGACCTTCGAATTCAGTCTTAGCGATCTTCCAACTCATCTCCCGATGTCATGTATGCCCTTAAATGGTATCAAATGTGCTGTGCCTTGCAGGGTTCTCAGCAGAAGGCTGCACTGCTGACTGTGAAGACGAATGCAGGGTTCCGGTCATCAAACTTTTCCACGCATACATCGATAGATTACATTTTGGTCTGTTCCGCTGATACATGCTATGCTCGTGAACAACTCCTTTTCCGTAAATTAATATAACATTTTACCCCCAGCATGAAATTTCCCGGGGAGGGAGGGAGGGGGGGAAGGGTTTTCCGGGCCCAGTTTTTCACCTCCTGTCATACTCTATTGGCGTGGCCCTTGAAAAATTCCACGGTGAACCCTGGCCATGTGGATTGACAGAAGAAAAGAACTCTTTTAAAATTCTCGAATACAAGTTATATAATTTAACAAGACCTATGAATTTTAATTCAAAACGCATTATCATCATTGTTTTTATCTCTTTTACACTAACCGTTTTTAAAATATGTTTTAAAATCCATACAAACGTCTCTAATTTTGAGACAGCATCCCCCGGCCCCAAAATCCAGCCCCTACCAAAATCATACAAACTCTTAAAATTTTGTATGGATTTTAAACCATATTTCAAAGTCCATAACTTGGTCTCTGCCCACCCTAAAAGCATCATACTTGGTCAAATGACCAATCTCAACATGATCTTTCATGAGGTGGTGTCAGTTTATCGATTGGTTAAAATTTGAAACTCGCCCCAGTCCCCTGCTCAATTTCAGAATAGCCAATTCCCCGGCAATGATAAATTCACCGTCACACCAGAGTGGAGAGAGGCACGATGAGAGCAAAGTTTCGTGCCTATAATGAACACAACGGAGTCTGGAACCCAGACCTCTCGAACTGGAGTTCTCTGCGCTTACATGGAGGCCAACGTGCCTCAACTAGTAGCCTGAGAGAGGGTTTTTTATTGAAGACAGGGCTTTAAATTATTGTTTGTTTCCATTGAACTACAAACCGTGAGCTTGGTCAAGCCTGCTTTCTTTGAGCTGCATTAACTATAATCGTCAGTTCTCACAACTTCACTAGACGTCTAAACTCGGTAAACTGGGCGCTCGGGGAGCAAGATATAGATAGGAACATGTTATATAAAGTACTCTTACAAAAATAGGGGCGTTTATGAAAACAGGGGAGCTTACATTACAAAGCCCTATTTTCGTCCTTTACTAAATTATTTGATATTTTTTTGCTTGTTTAAGTAGTAATTAAGTTAATTTTACAGTTCAAATAAACGTTGTTGTTGCTGTTGCTGTTTCTCTTCTATTTTGGGGGCAGGATTCTTTCCTTCTACTTACGTTCTGCTGGACTTCTTTTTAACAGTTGCCCAGTCCTCCCTAAAAATATGAACTCCTCGCTCAGCCCACGACGGAGTGCTTCCTATAAGCAATTGTTGTTTTACTTATAAATGTTCTTCAAATCTCAAATGGAGTCTGAAGTCACTGCAAATCTGGAGATGACTAAAAGCAGCGGATCTCAGTATTGTTGGATTCGTTTCCTGGTTTTTGGGCATTTGCTGCAGTCGCTGTAATAATCGCACTTTGTAAAATATCGATAAGCCACAGGAAAATCTAACTTTAATTACGTCTTTGCCATGGTTGCCTTTTAAAATTTTAAGGATTTGTATGGGCAAGAGAGGTCATTTTTCAGGGCGAAAGAGTCCAACATATTCTGGTCACATGTGAAACATTATAATCAAACGTTTTAATTCAGGCCGTGGATCAAACGGAAATGCAAGCATTTCTTTTCCTGTTGTGACACAACTTCGTTCCCAGGGCCCTTTCCCTCCCACCCTCAAGCCAGGGAAAAGGCCCTGGGAACGAGGTTGGTCGTGACAGGATCAAAGAAAACGTCAGCTAAGGGAAAACTAATTACAGGGGATATGGAACAAAGGCAAGATAAGTTTCTCTCGTTTTGCGACCGGGAAAAAATTGCAAAAAATCAGAAGGAAGGAGAATTCCAAACCTGAAGTGGAAACGGTAAATGAGGGGAGTTCACATGGATTGGCCATTTTTAACAATACACTACAATTCCTATAACGTGTAACATTTTTTGAAATACCCTATCATGTCGGTTTATTGACATTATATTATTTTCATTTTAATCACAAACTTTCAAAAGAAAACTTTATGCTTTTTTGTCGTCATTAGCATCTGAGGGGCCAATTACGTGTACCAAGACTAAACGGGTCAGTCGGTTTGTTTGGGTCGACTCAGCACATTGGCCGAACACGGTGAAAATCCATTTTGAAAAAAGGCTTCAGACCGATTTGCAGAGACCTCGTAATCACTATAGCGGGATTCTGGCTGATCGGCGGGCTTTCAACCGTGTAACCCCATTCGCCTAAAAACAAAGACGCAAATACTTCTGATGTTTCCCTGCTACCTTAGGCCCTTTCCCTGCTGTTCGAGAAAAGAGCCTCTGCTAACAGCGAAATCTCATGTTTAATAGTTTCAAGTTTATTACCTTCTTCACGCATGAGCGTCGTTCGGTCGATATTTCGCCTTCCTTGTAACATTTCTTAGGAAAACAGGCAGTACAACGGTATGAGCGCTAAAAAACGCCGGAGGGGAAAAATGAAATATCGGGCTCAAACACAAGCCAATGCGTCTCATGCAATCCGCCCAGTTTCACGTGTGTCCGTTCATGTATGATTATCATAAAATTACAATTTCCTCGACTGTGATTGGTTTAAGAAAACTCCTATTTACTATTACATGTAATTCACTTGCCATTCTTGCTAACTTTTATCGGATAGTTTGTTCTTGGACAGTTTGTTATGGGATAATTTGTTATTGGACAGTTTGTTATCGGACAGTTCAATAAGCAAATCACATTCAAAATTGTAGTTTAAATCAACCTTGCTTTCAATCACCAACAGTTTACGCCTCCTTTGTCAGTCTTTTAATGCAAATTTTCCCTTTCTTTCATAACTTGGGTAGTCTATTACGGAAATTGAATTTTTTTATGATTAATTGGTAATAAGGCTCCGTGTCGTCCAATTGGATATGTAATCACACTCGCGATAAACAGATCACGGCCATCCGGTTTTGTAATTACTCGTATTTATTTATTTCAAGATTTGTATATAAAGTATATATACTGGTGTAAGAACAAAAGGACATAACGTCCCCTTCAAGGTTCAACCACCTTAACCAACCCCAACGCCCTTAAGAAATATATAAATATATAAGAAACTATAGACCAATTACACTCCAATAACATTCCAATTACAAACCAATTGCACTCCACTTAATAATGGTAACAGGACACGAGTGGAGTCCAATTCGGTCTGTATTCATACGAGTGATTAACAAAATCGGACGACCGCAAAACAGGAGTCAGATTTGTTAATCACAAGTATGATTACAGACTGAATTGGACGACACGATGTCCTGATACCAATTAATCAAAACAATGACAAAATTCGAGAAACGAACAAAGCATCGATTGAGCGCTGAACGATTTTAAAACGTTATGAATGCTGAAAAACCCAGCAGTTTACTCAACAAAGTTCACCGCAACAGCGCGCGCAAAATGGGGCGTATTGTCCAATTACAATGATGACGTGCGCAACTGTCCGATTAATACTCAAATCAGGCTGCTGATAGCCAATCACGTTCGAGAATTTTGTTATAGTTTTGATTAGTCATGTTACATATAGTTACGTGATATGTCCAATTCAGTCCTCCGGCTTCTGCCGTTAGAAAAAAGATCACCTAAACATATCAATCTTGGTTGTGAGATCTGTGTACAGGCATGCGGTAGCATAAACACAATGTAGTCGCAAAAGACAAATCTATAAAGTTTCTACCCCAAGGATCAGGTCTGTCATTTGAGGCTTATTCTGGAACTGGCGCCAAGACTGGGAAAAATCTACTCTGTCCTCGTTTCTTCCTAAGCTTTTCCTCCTCTGTCAACTGAAAGGAATAAGTGGTGCTTCTGGATTTCCCTGAAAAATGTAACAAATAACAAAATATATTTGAGTGAGGTGTTTGGTGTTTGGTTTCCCTGACGACGACACGTCACCCCTGCACTAAACCTATTATTACCCGAGGAGAAGAATATCAGTCTACGCTAATGAAGGATGTCCTTGGCGGGTCAGACGAGTAACACGTTCAACGAAACAACTAATTTTTGTTCTTTTTAAACGAACGCTTGTAGGTAGGACGTTAAAAAAGAAGCACTGACAAATTGAAGACAGACTCTTAATAACTCGAAGCCTCGATGTTAACTCCCCTCGATATACTCAAAAATCACCACATTTTAAACATGTAATTCAAACAGCCTATTTAGCAAGCTTATGTACAACAGACGTTTTACTTGTGCGGCGTGTTGCCACGAAATATATAATCAAAGTGGCTAGGGGCCAATGAACTCAGAAGATTAGTTATGAAAGTATGCGGAGGCCGATGGACTGAGATTTAATATCAGCAATTCATTGGTCATGAGGCCGTCCACTCCGGGGAACTCGTGTAATGTGCTCTTTTTTACTCTTTCTTACTCTTTTTGAGTTTACAAAAAGTTGTATTTTGAAAAGATCATTATCCAATGATAAACAGTGTCGAAGACAATTATATCTGAGCAGAAGCATATCACCAATGCTTTTAATCTGAGTCCTTGCTAGTACTGTAGTCAATGAAAGACTCTTTGAGGCTGGATTGACTGGGCGTATGAAAATGTGTTTGACAAGACTTTGACTCGCATCGAGTCCGTGATTGTTGTTTAAAAGACTTTAGAATCATTCATCGAGATTAACTATTTCCGTCAGCACAACTTAGAATGGGACGCGCGGACGACACGCGAGAACTTTGGCGTTTAAAACGGCCAGTTAGGAACTTTTAAAAAAATAAACACGATGATTAGAATCAATGCGAAATACAGTGAACTCAAATTACCAAAGCGCTGAAAAGGGAAGTTTTGAATGCTCTTTTTGATACTTACTAAAAGGAAAATAACTTCAGACGAAATTGAGTGTTGGTGCGCACTATTTGTGTTCGGTAAATATGTAAAGGCCTGGCTAAACTACAATGAGCGACAAAAGTGCTGAGACACTTGTCAGTAAAGTTTATTTTTACAAAAGCGACTAAATGCGTGGTTCAGAGTGATTCCTGACTAAAGAAAAAGTGAAAAGTGTTTTTTTTCTCTCAGAAATTCCGATACAAAAAAGAAACCTGGTGTATCCCGTTAATAAATGGATCCATATTTAGCCCTCAAAGTGATGTTTATCGCCACTTTTTCTCTTTTAAAGCGTTCAAAGAGTGTCTACCTCACTTTCATTCAACGCAATTCTCGCTATGGCATCATGGCTACAAGTGTTTCTCTACTCAGTTGTCATATTTTGTCGAAAAAAAAACAGAAATTGCATCGTTCTTTGGCAAAAATCTCTCTATGTCTGACCTCAATACCATACTTTACCAATACAGATGACCTCATAATAAATCATAATAACGTCACAGCAACATGTACATATCATTTTGATAACGGCATTGTACTGATTTCTATTTCCACAATTTTACAAAGCGAAAAATTTTAAACTTGGCGCACTATTTTCCATATGACGTAAAACTTCGACTATTGGCTCATAGTGAATAAATCGTGTCTCACAAGTAACTGCCAAAACTTCACTAAAAAGGTAACAGGAAGCGAAGGAGCAATGCTTACTGAGCAATGATCCGCATAGCAAATGACAAGCCTTTGGCTTCAATTCTGTATCTTAATTCCTATGACACCATCTTGAAATGATAAGAATTTGCATTTTATATGTGTTTGAAGTAGTCACAAGTCACACTGAAGTGCCAGCTCGACAGTAACTAAGCACATCCGTTACAAATTCGCATCAAGAAAGACGCTAATTTTAGTCCAATGTACTGCTGATGTCAGTCCACTCCTATGCTTTGCGTTCCTCCTGAATCTTTCAATCAAAGTTTCAAAACCCTTGAAATTTAATCTGTCGAAAGGAAATTAATTTGCGCTTCAGGGTTGGTATGGCGTAGCAGTCAGTAATCTCTTTTTATTATATCAGTTCACTGTGTTGGCCAAAACAGTTACAATACCTTTTCAGCTTTGATGAAAGTTTCAAGTCCAGTCTTATACAGAGTGGTTTAACTAACTGGTTGTGTAAATTTTCAATGGCCACAAACTGGCATGGCAATCGACCTGAAAGGCAAAATTCTATTCTCTTCATCACCCAACACTTTTTTCAGTCTGATAGAATCTTTATAATCCTACCTGGTATGTAAACATTTTTCAATGGATTCGACAAGCCCAGCTGCTGGCAAACGAAGGTGCAGTTATGATTTGCCAGGACCATCTCCATGCCGACCACACCCAAATCAGTGGAGCCAAATAACATATCTACTGAATGCACCACAGGGTCTGTCAACTTATACTCAGATGCGCACCTCACTCCTTGTAAGTCACACACCTGTTGAATTCAAAACAAACGTTTTCAAGTCATTGGCACAACGCCTGTATTGAGGAACCTTTAAGAAGACGTGGGGAGGATATCTAGCAAAAACATTTTAACCCCCCCCCCCCTCGCCCATTTTACCAACGTTTGTCGTAGCTCGCAAAGCACGCAGAGAGACGCCTCCAACAGCTAGAAATTAAAACGGTTGTCATTTCATAGTCTGAGGTTGTTGAAAGGGAAGGACCAGAACACTAATAGTGAATTCCAGACTTTGTGACTGTTAGATAATTTGGTTTTATCAACTACGTTCATATGTGAATTGGCCACCGTAAAGAGATTCCAAAGCTGACGTTTCGAGCGTTAGCCTTTCGTCGGAGCGAATCGAAGAATTGTGGGTTGTGTGGGCTTAATATACAGAAAGATGGAGCTTTGCTATTGGTTGGTGCCTGGTTACGTGAAAAACAGCAGAATAAATTATTTGATTGAAAAGCGTTCGTTGACACCATGAGGATTGAGAGCGCCGATTTGAAAAATAAATTTGTGCTCTAGAGTTTTGCGGCTTATCGTGCTTCCTTGATGTAGGGAAACGTCGCAGACTTCCATATGTTGCTTAGAATGATTGGTGAGATTAAAGTGTCTCGCGACCGGTTTAGATGCTTTTTTGTCGTCTTTCTCTGCGTCACGAGACTAGCGTAACAAATTTGATAACAGCCCACAACAATTTTGCCTTATAAAGAAAAAGGCTCCTATTCAGCCCTGTGCAGACTGAAAAGACAAAAAATTTGCGAGACGATTATTTTTCGTACGACCATCCGCTATTGTAAGAGGCTTTCCTCACAAAAACCAGATTTTCCGCGGTCACACTGTTAAATGCAAACTTCTCCTATGCATAATCCATTGTTAAATAATTCAGACATCTATATGCTCTTGAAAATTTTTCTAGTTTCATTTAATTTCATCAATTTTCACTGCATTTATAAACACACACACAAGAAAAGAAAGGGACATAAAGAACCCATACGCGCCAGTCCACTCCAAGACCCCATGGTCTTCTCTGGTCCACGCACAAAATAAACTACATAGACTCATCCAAAAAGAAAAAGAAGGGAAAAAAGAGAAAAAAAAAACAGATTTGCGGCAATAAGAAAAAAATATTTTTCGAGGGATAGTTATGGTGAAAAATTGTTGTTATGCTATGCCCAAGTGGCACGCGGGCGATCATTATCGAAATCTTTATTTTTATAAACTCTCCGCGGCAACGTTTGGAAGCTATTAATTTCCTTTTTCCTCTTCTTCTTTGTTATTTTATTCTTACCTTAATATATCTGTCTGCATTTCCAAAAACGTACCCGCAGATTTAAACACCTCGATTCATGTAACTGGTATTCCTTTTTTCTTCCGGAAAAGGGGGGGGGGGGGGGGGGGTGGGATTCCTTAATGGAAGAAGCTTGTAGAGCTTACCTAGCCTGAAATATTATCTATTTTTTGGTTATTTAGCCCAACCCCTCCCCCCTCCCACCCTCTCTTTGCCTCTTATCCAATTGGGGTTAGTTTTACCCAGGCTACACTCGGCTAAATATTAGTTCGCGGGGTATCTCGAAGGCGGCGTTGTTTAATTAGCTTTCTATAACTGCTGTCTAAAGGAAGCACAACGTTATCGTTACATGCAGCCGGGTCTCAACGGACTTCGATTACGGAACTAAATAACGTCCCGCGCCTAATCTCAGAACGGCTTCATGTACGATAACGTTGTGCTTCCTTTAGACAGCAAAAAGCCTTAGCCACATCAATTTAGGGATTACATGTGCAATGGAGTAAACATTTCTAGCTGCTGTTGGCGTTATTTGGCCTGAGCTTTGATGGTTTTAAAGTTGACGTCCTAGTTCGCCACTCGTGGGAATCCAAGTTCATCCGGGACATTGGTATTTGCGAGCAAAACATGGCCAGGAACACAGTGAAGACAAGCACGCACGTCAAAGGCTGATCGATCGTGAGTAACCCTCTCATTTCCTTGTTTTATCAATTTCAGGTGTTTTCGGCCTAGCTAACTATCAGACATGTCTGTAATTCGCTAGCGCGGGCGAGAATTATGGCTGTGGTTTCCAGTCGATAATTGAGCTGCTGTCAACATGACTGTGAACATGCGGCAATTAATTATGTCCGAGTTTGTTTGAAGTTCAATCGATTCTCCATGTAGGAAGCTCTTGCTCAGTAGTCGATTCAGGACGATTTATGCCTTTAGAAAGCTATAGATCAGCTGTCCGCTGTGGCTTTGATATCTGTACGTTCGTGTTTATTTAGACTCGAATTTTATTTTAAGCACTGTTAATTAAATTGTACAATTCGTGATTCAACGAAAACACGGTGAATTTACTCTTCCTGGCCTCGAAAGGCATACAGAAGAGTTATTTCCTTTTATTTGAGCTACGATAAGTCTTGTGGAGAGCTAGCTCTAGGAGAGAATTGTATCAAGATTACCAGTGACAAGTCAAATTCTCTAGGTATGTTTTTGGAAATACAGACAGATATTTAATTTAAATATTTTAAAAAAGTGTGAATAAACTGAATTGAATTGAATTGAGCATGATAGGCTAAGGTTATCAGTCCAGAGAGCTTCTCTGGAAGTGGCGGTGTTTTCGTTCCCTAACAGATTTTATTTGTTTGAACATTACTTACCATGTATCTATGGCCGCTGATTTCCCACGTCCAGTGACTGAAGGCGGGTAGTAATTGACTGAGGGTGGTATCTTCATACCCCCCGTTTGAGTTGAACTTGACATAGTCACCGGGGATGAAGGGTTCTATTGCAACATACTCCTGTGGCCCAACGTATCTATAAAATTGACATTAAAAGGAAAATGCGTTCAGATCTGCCTTAGGGCAACCGACAATGACCGCCGAACACGAGGAAAACATGTTTATCACAATTAGGTGTTGATAAGGTAAATTGGAATGCGTATACTCATGTGCCAACCGTTTTTCTAAAAAATTGAAAAATGAAATCCAACTTCGATTTGCAATTTTCAATTTCCAAAAAAACTGAAAATTGAAAATCGACATCAAATTTCAATTTTCAATCCCTGAGAAAAACGAAAACTAAAATTTGATATAAATTTTCAATTTTCAATTTTCACAGAAAATGAAAATTGTAATTCGGATGCCAATTTGCATATTTTAATTTTTCCATTCCAACATCGTTTCTTGTTTCTTACTTCCGGTACATTACATGACATCACATTACGGCTAATTTACATATTATCATAAATTTATGTTAAGTCTTCAGACATAATGTATAAAAGACCTTGTAATAATACTCCTGAAAAATGCGTGTACCTTAGTGCCAACCTTTTTTCTGGGAATTCGAACTTCCAGTTTCGTTTTCCGTTTCCCTACTACATTGAAAATGAAATTCAAGCTTCTGTTTTCGTTTTTTGTTTTCCCATGACTTTGGACAACAAAATTCTAATAGTCATTCCGCTTTTCGTCTTTCGTTTTCGTAAGATATTGAAAAACGAAATTTGATCTTCGATTTTTGTTTTTCGTTTCTGCGTTTCTATCACTTCCGTATTTTACCTGAACCGGAAGAATGAAAGCACTTCCTGTCAATAACAAAAAATGCCTAGAAATACAAAATATAGACGGCACACTGATCCCAACGGCGGATGTGACCAGAATGAAATAGAACGGACGAAAGGACTAAATTATTTTAAACAAAATTGCCCTATATTTCGGTTTGCAATGCAAACCTACCTCAGGGGCTGAGTAGAAAGAAATATGTGAAAAGAAAACCGTTACAAATAAAAATTTAAATAAAAATACGAGACAATGATTGGTAGGCTATGAGTAAATAACTGTTAGATGTGTCACTCGGCTGGCGTTCTTCATCGCTTCTGTTTATGCCAAACGGATGTAATGTTTTGCCTTTGTTTATCAAATGAGCCTCCCAAGCCTTTCTTACTGAGTCACGTTTGCTACGTATAAGTTCAATAGCGAAGTGCAGAGTTTCTAAAAATAGATTACATCTCCGGAGACCCCCCACATTACTCAGACAAGAATTGCAGTTCTGTAGCAGGTTTTGTATGAGCGCGTTGTCTTCTAGACCAGAAAATCCGGCAAAAAAGGAAAGATTGGTGGTCTAAGATTTTGGTTAGCGAAAATAATGTCATAAAGCAAACACTGCTGCCGTGGGTAGTGTAGAACAGACTCTGAGGTGTCCAGAAAAGAGCATAAATGTCACAAATTGCACGAGGATCTTACAAAGCCGCAGTGACATGCGGACAGATCCCAGTGCGGCAGTCGAGAACTTTTAGCGAGGCGGTTGCGACTAAGGGACTAAGCTCAGAATCTACCAGTCCAACGTACGTTCAACTCTTCTCTACGCCTCAGAGACGAGGAGAACCAACAAGAAGTTGGAGAGCAAACTTCGGGGCTTCGAAGGGAGATGTTTACGGAGAATATTGAAAGTTTGGTGGCAAGAAAAGGTGTGCAATGAGGAGATCTGGAGGCGCACAGGGATGAGCAACATCGTTCTGGAGGTGAAAAAAAGATGGTGGACGTGGCTTGGCCATGTCCTTCGCATGAAGAAAGGCCGGCATCCGCTCGAGGCGCTGTCTTGGGCGCCCCCTGGGAAGAGGCACCGGGGCAGACCACTCGGCACTTGGCGGAGGACCATTGAGGACGAGATGGAAAGAACTAGAAAGACGTGGAACGAGCTGCGGTGGCTGGCCCAGGACCGGTCTGAATGGAAGAAGTTTGTCGACGCCTTATGCTCCCCTCAGCGGGGCTCCGAGGATTGACTGACTGACTGGTTGCGACTAACCGATCAGAATACTTCTCAGTGAAACGTGTCACGAAGAAACCTATCTGTTGTTTATCCTGTTCTTCAAGAGAAGACTGATGTTATGCTAGAAATTCCCAAACTCGACCAGCCGAGCAGCCCGCTCTACAGAGCAGAATTTTGTGTACTGTGCAAGTTGGAGGACCATGATATTAATAGAGCCATTTATTCGACCGCATAAACAAAGCTGTGACCGTAAGCAGATCTCAACTGCATATATTTCATAGCTATATGCTTGGCGCGATACGTTTACTAAATAGCGCAGCGAGTAAAACTGTTTTTATGTGCGAAGACGGAGCGGGCCAGTTTCATCACGGCAGCGAATCGGATCTACGGTTGTTTGTTTAAAAGTTACTTTTTTACCTGGCTTGCCGACTTTCTTGTGGGTGATGCACCTGAATGCCGGGTACAACAATAATATTTTTCTCTGTCATGGAGGTAAGGAGTGTGTTCGAAAACAGTCTTCATACATGAGTAGCCCATCATATTTTGCCGCGTTCCTTCAAACTCCGTAATTTTATTATTCTAAGGTACATGTTGTGGGTTTTCTCCAAGATTTTAAACTAGAGAGGCCATCAAATTGCGAAATTAGTCGCTGAGTATCGCGTGGAAGAGTTTTCGAGCGCCGTTGTTCCATAAGTCGCTCTCAAAGAAGTAGCCCATGAAATGGTTTGTTTGTCTGAGTCACGACGGGGGGTAAATTTTCGTGACGTCATCTGTGCGCTTCGCTATTGGGATGAGGCGGAGGGTGGCAAAGGGTTTATGCGTGACGCGTGATGAGCGCTAAAATTGGTACGTGACACGTGAAAGTTGCTTACAAAGAGACGTGACTCGCGAATACCTGAATGCATGTGACACGTGATTCATTGCCTGAGGTGTGCGTGATTCGTGAATTATTCGTTTTAGGTCGTAAAATTTCATTTTCCTGAGGCTTTCCCAACAAAGACTTCTGAGAACCAACTCTTCAAAAGCTACAAACGCAGATTACGCGACAGATGTTATACAGATAACCTCTTTCATACAGAAAATGGAGGTCTTTGAAAGGCGTACTTGCTAGAACAAAGCTTTGAAGGTCAAAGTTTTGTTATCTTGACCAATGGGAGTCGTGTTTGTTCTGTCAACCATTTGTATCTTCAAATGTAGCTTTTAAAGAGTTGGTTCTCAGAAGTCTTAAGGCTTCGCCTTTGATAAAGCCATTCCTGACGCCTGGAGGGTGGTACGAAATGAAATGTGTATATTGGAAAGTTTTTGTCGGTTTGAAGTGCGTGCCCTTATATACGCATGGCCAGGAAAGTTATTTCTGTATCTGAAATTCCAGCCGTGAATTTTATGGTCGGATGATAGCTATTTGCTAACTCTATAAATGTGTTGGAACTCTTCCCTTGAATATGTACGAAAAAGAGTTACCTATCGAGGATAGAGTAACCTTTGAAAACGCCCATCAAGATTCGGAATATGACTCTGGCTCTGACGAGGAAGAAACTTCGAGAATCAGCAGAAGACCAGAGAGAAGATTCCCTTAACCTCAATGCGATCAACTTTTTATCAAAATCAATTCGTACTCGCTCTGGCAAAGTTATATCTTTGTCACATCGAGCTCTGGCTTCGTACCAACAGACCAATACTTTTTTGAACGATCCTCAGTATTTGCTGTAATGAATCGTGAACTACAGCCTCTTTCTGGGTATATGATTATGGTCTTTTGCCTCTTGTCCTAATGACAGCGAATAAGGAAAAAGCTTCGATTTATTTATGTTGAATTTCGTGATTCGTGAATTTTTGTTAAAACTATGCGTGACGCGTGAATTTTGTTAACATTTGTTGCTAAAACGGGATCATGACCCCCCCTTTGCCACCCTCGAGGCGGACGTCGTTAATAGAATGGCCAGCTTGGTTAAAGTGTAGTGATACTGGTGTAGTTGTGCTGAGTTGTTGGTGACTCGGGATAGGACGTCGGTGTCCCCAAAGTGTTCATTGAGTTGACGCTTAGTCTCTCCGATGTATTGAAGGTGGCACGTTTTACATTCTATCAGGTATATGAAATTTTTTGAGTGGCAAGATATAGAGTCGGTGATCTTTCTAACTTCGTTAGTCGCAAAAAAGTATAGCTTGTTTGACCCTCGCTTAGAAAAGAACAGGTGAGGCAGCGTGGGTGGCTGCATTTTTTAATTCCTGCGGGTTGTTGGCTGGAGGAATTTTCGTGCGACAGTGTCAAATGGACTAGCAGATCACGCAGGCTTGCGGTACGTCTGCACACTATAACTGGTGGGTCAGGGAAGGCTTTTTTGCAGTTGGCATTGGCTTCAAGGAGAGTGGTATACTTGTTGACGACAGATGATATTTTAGGGAGCGCAGGGTTGAAGGATGTGACAAAGGGAGTTCGGTCAGTCTTGGCGTATTTCTGTACTTGCGGTTGAAGGGTTGCGTGACGTGGAATTGAGCAAACGCGGTTTGCATCTCTTTGCAGTGAGATGCGGCTATAACCAGAATGTAGAAAAGTGCCACGTTCAAAAAATCGGAGAGACCAAGCGTCAACTCAATGAATGCTTTGGGGAACACCGACGTTCTATCCTGAGTCACCAACAACTCAGCACAACTACACCAGTATCACTACACTTTAACCAAGCTGGCCATTCTATTAACAACGTCCGCCTCATCCAAATTGAACTCATACGTAGCAAACGTGACTCAGTAAGAAAGGCTTGGGAGGCTCATTTGATAAACAAAGCCAAAACATTACATCCGTTTGGCATAAACAGAAGAGATGAAGCACGCCAGCCGAGTGACACATCTAAAAGTTATTTACTCATAGCCTACCAATCATTGTCACGTATTTTTATTTAAATTTTTATTTGTAACGGTTTTCTTTTCACATATTTTTTCCTACTCAGCCCCTGAGGAAGGTTTGTATTGCAAACCGAAATATAGGGCAATTTTGTTTAAAATAATTTAGTCCTTTAGTCCGTTTTATTTCATTCTGGTCACATCCGCCGTTGGGATCAGTGTGCCGTCTATATTTTGTATTTCTAGGCATTTTTGTTATTGACAGGAAGTGCCTTCATTCTTCCGGTTCAGGTAAAATACGGAAGTGATAGAAACGCAGAAACGAAAAACAAAAATCGAAGATCAAATTTCGTTTTTCAATATCTTACGAAAACGAAAGACGTAAAACGGAATGACTATTGGAATTTTGTTGTCCAAAGTCATGGGAAAACAAAAAACGAAAACAGAATCTCCAATTCTATTTTCAATGTAGTGGGAAAACGGAAAACGAAAACAGAACCTCGAATTCCGATTTCCGAAGACCTGGGTAAACGAAAAACGAAACTGGAAGTTCCAATTCCGTTTCCTATTTCCCTGGAAAACGGTTGGCACTAAGGTACACGCATTAATAGCCTCATCAGAAACATGCA
Organism: Catalaphyllia jardinei; assembly: GCA_022496165.2. Lineage (NCBI taxonomy): Eukaryota > Metazoa > Cnidaria > Anthozoa > Scleractinia > Caryophylliidae > Catalaphyllia > Catalaphyllia jardinei. The sequence continues at coordinate 81,306 of JAEMPF020023071.1, forward strand.
TTTGCTTTTTGATCCCGTGCTGACTGCAAAACCTTTTTAAACTTCGAATCCTACAGCCCTTGAAATCAGGAAAATGAGTTTTAATTTCTTCTACGACTTCTCCTTAACTAAAATCCCCGTAAGCCAGAAGAAAGCGAACAAATACAGCTGGGTCGAGGATATTGCTTAGCGCCGCCATTTTGAAATCTAGCGCAAAAACTGCTGTTGTTCGCTGTCTTCCGGTCTTTGTTCTTTCCAGGCTTGACTTACATGTACCGGAAATACGAAACAGGGACCGATGTTGGAATCGAAAAGTTAAAATAAGAAAATTGCCATCCGAATTTCAATTTTCACTTTTGTGAAAATTAAAAATTGATATCAAATTTTAATTTTCGTTTTTCTTAGATATTGAAAATTGAAATTTGACGTTGAATTTCAATTTTTTTTTTTTTTGGAAATTGAAAATTGAAGTGCATTTTCGTTTTTCAATTTTCTAGAAAAACGATTGGCACTCGAGTACACGCATTATAAGCCACCCTTACGAGACTAAAAAGCTATTTTTGACGTTTCCAGCGTCAGCGTCTCGTCCTATCAAAGGGATTGGCTGTGACGAATTGACCCTTCGTCATCGTTAATCCCTTTTCTCTGACGAAGGGATAAAGCTCGAAATGCCCCGTTGGCCAATTTACAATATCATCCATTTGATACCCAATTTCAATGCTTCGCTCCCCACGGCCGCAGCACCGCAGTAATCGAAAGCAGGCAGGAAAATTAAACTATAACACTCGAATTGTACCGAAGAGTCAAAAGATAAAAAAAATGCTAACTAAGGCAGTTCAAAGTCAATGCCATTAGAAAAGCGAAAGAAGCACTGGATAAGATAAGAGATAAAGATAAGAACTCAAGATAAAAACTTCGAAGTCGCTAGCGCATGATCTACCCTAATTGGAGACACACAACTACAATTACATCTCTAATTACTGTCTAATGATTAATAAAATATGAAATATTTAATGAGATGATACCATAGGCTCGATCACCAGCCGCTGTTCGGGAAATGAGCCCGCGCTCCTCCCCCGGGGAGGGCAGACCAGACACGAGAGAGCGGCGGAAATCGAGCCTAACGATACCAGTACTCCAAGCAAATAGTACAGGTTTCATTTCGTTTCGCAAAGTACAATAAGCAGCGAAGAACAATTATTCCACGTGATAATTTGCATTTGTCATGAAACAAAGAACCCTCCTTCATTTTACCACACAGACTTGCCTCGGTGGAGGGGGGTGTACTTGACCCATGTTTGGGTATAGGGTGCCGCCGAGGGTTTGAAATCCTGACCCTGTTTAGGACAAAAATACGCTAAAAACCCTACCCTGTGTAGGAACACAGCCTCCATTTCAAGACCCTGTTTAGGACAAAAAATGCTCACTCTCTGGTTTTAAAGGAATTTAAGCTGTTTTATAAGTCACTCAAATCAGAGAAATCATGCTCGATGCGTCTAAAACGTTACGTCTCTACACTTGAACTAAACAAAAAGCCACCAAGCATTAAGTTCTAAATTAGCGTAACAAAATGTCGTCATTACATCAACGTCATTACATCATCGTCATCAGCAAATCAAAGAGGAATGATTTCTTCAATTACTGTATAATGAATAACAACCTCGTTCCCAGGACCTTTTCCCTGGCTTGGGGGTGGGGCGGGAAAAGGCCCTGGGATCGGCTGGTCACGTGATCTCAGAACACCCAAATTTCTTGGGTGTACTAAATTATCATACCTTAAACGGAACTTTCAAGATGGCGGCCTCTTCGAGTAAACCAAACTTTTTGTCAGTGCTTCGTCGAATCGAATTTTCTTTAAATAACGGTAATTTTCCTTCTTCAAATTTAAAACCTCTTCAAATGAAGTGTTTCGAATATATGCTGGAAGGTCAGGATGTCAGTGGAGTCCTACCTACTGGATTTGGCAAGTCAATGGTCTTTCACCTTCTACCTCATTTCATTCCTGTGAAGACCACCAAGAACATAGTTATTGTGGTATGTCCATTAAATTCCATCATTGAAGATCAGCTGAAAGTCTTAAAAGCTCGAAGGATAACCGCTGATGTCTTACAGCTTGCTGTATACGAGAAGGAACCCGCCGAGAACTTGTTCGGAAATCAACAAGAACCAAGCGAGCACGTGGTCCCGGATTCAACGAAGTTTCCTCAAGATGTGGTTAATGGTAACACTTCAATTGTATTCGCCCATCCAGAGGCTCTTTTAAGTAAGGAAGGTCGAGAGCTAATGGCAAGCAAAGTCTTCCAGGACAATGTTGTTGCCTGCGTTGTTGATGAAGCTCACTGTGTTGAATTATGGTAAGTGCGTAAAATATTCATTCCTTGTTTATTCATGTCATGTTTGTTACAGACTTAGCTTATACCGGTATCTGAGAAATCTAAATCACAGTTACGGCAACGACATATATTTACACTGCGACAACAATTTCGGCAGAAATTTGCTCTATTCTCTATGTGTTTGAAAACCATGACAGATTTTTCTTTATGAACTATACAGTTGACTTCTTCAGGTATATTTACTCTGCTTATTGGAACATCATAAATCGTCTCCATGCCATGCTCGTACAACTGAACCACAACTGAACCTGTCAACCATAATAGCAAGATACTACTACATAAGCATGCTTAAACAAAAATGTTTTGAAAACGTATCATTGCACTTGTGTTTGAACTTTAAGATCTGCAGCTCAGGGTTTCCTTTTCTTTTTCAGGGGTGAAGATTTTAGAAAAGACTTCAAAGACCTGTCAGTGTTGAAGGCATTCTTTCCCAGTGTGCCTACCATGGCTCTGACAGCAACAGCACCGCCTCATTTATTGAGAGATTTAAAACAAAGTCTGCGATTGAAAAATGACTTCAAAATTGTAGCACGAAACCCTAACCGAGTAAACATATACCTGGACAAGAAACTGCGTCTGAGTAATCACCATGGGAAAGAGAGCTACGACAAAATCTTTGTACCCATTGCCAATGAACTGGCAATTCAAAGAGAAAACTACCCAATGACAATCATTTATTTAAAACTGAAATACTGCGGATATGCTTATGGCTTATTTGAAAGAGTATTGAAAGACAAACAGTGTGTTGGAGAAACATCAGAACCCAGTGCAAGACTGTTTGCACAGTTTCATGCCCCCCAGACGAGTCGCATGAAGAAAGACATAATATCAGAAATAAAGAAAGAACAATCAAGGGTGAGGGTGTTATTTGCAACATCAGCTCTTGGCATGGGGGTTGATGCTCCTTATGTAACCAACATCATTCATATAACTCCACCAAGTAGCCTTGAAGCTTACATGCAAGAAATTGGTCGTGCTGGCCGTACAGGACTTTCATCATGTGCTACCCTTTATTACAATAACTCTGACATTGGAAATAATAAAAAACATGTACAAGAATCAATGAAATCATATTGCAGATCCGAAGACACTTGTCAAAGGAAACTCCTCCTTGATTATTTTGGATTCTCCAGTGTTCAACAAAAGAACTGTTGCTGCATATGCGATGGCAAGTTCAAAAGAGCTGAAGAGGATCTCCCCCAAGCCATTAGAAACAAGGTCAGATTTCTACCTAACAGTAACCGTGCTATCCTTGAAAGGTTAATCAAGAGTGCAATTTCTGACCATGAGTCCCAAGCGACATCAGAGGGTTCAATGCTATTTGACATTTCTGTAGATAAGGATCTGGCTGAAAAGGTTATGGAGGGAGTGGAATTTGTTGCATCAGAAGCGGACTTGTTGAAATCATTTGGCATATGGGATGAAACCTGTTCTTCTCAAATCTTTTCGCTTATATCTGAACACACTGCTATATGTACAACTGAAACGGACTCTGACAATGATTAGAACATCAACATAATGTGTTCTGTTCACTTATATCTGAGCACACTCCTCACGACATGTTGAACTGCAATGAACTCTGAAGATTAGAACATCAACATAAATTGTAGATACTGTAAACTACTGATCGTGATTTATTCTCTTAAACACAAGACTGATTCAATGATATTTAATTATTTCTGTTGTTAAAATAACACTGATCAGTTTGTCTTTGCTTATATCTGAGCACAATACTGTGTGGAACTGAAATGAACTCTGATGATAATCAGAACATCATAAATTGTGAACACTGTGAACAGCTGTAGATATATCTGGATTTACTCTCTTAATACACACTACTGATATTTAATTATTTCTGTTGTTACCATGACACTGATCAGTATCTAAGCACAATAATACGTGTAGAACTGAAATGAGTGCCTCTAATGATCAGAAGCTCATCATAAAATATAAATACTGTGAACTACTGTAGAAATATCCTGATTTACTCTCTTAAAACACACTAGTGGTATTTAATTATTTCCATGTTGTTGCCATGGCAGGGCTCCAAATTAATGCTCACAAACTCACAAAATGCGAGTGATTTGGATAATCTGCAAGTGAGAAAAATATCCACCAGTAAACGTTTGCAAGTTAGAACATAGTTAATAGAGGGGAATGGTTATGAAACCTGACAAAAGGTCTTTGTTGTAGGTTTTTGTTCCCTTTTTGGGCCTTGACAGTGCACAAAACACAATAGTTGTTTACTCCGTACTGAGGAACTAACCAATAGAAACATGTTGGTTGGGTAACTCATGCATAGTGTATGAGGACAAAACAAAAGATTGTGCACCGTTGTGTACCTTCCAACCTAAATCTTGGCATCTTTGTTTGCTCCTTTGATGTTTGCCGGGCTTCATAACCATCCCCCTCTATTAACTATGGTTAGAATCATCCATGTCTTGCAAACATTT
>JAEMPF020022458.1:0-29982 GCA_022496165.2 Catalaphyllia jardinei
AAACTAATCCGTCAAGAATAAGGAGTTTTTGAAAACGATCGTCAAACCGGACGAATTTGTAAACGCCAGCTTTCCATTATACGGTGGACCAAAAACATTTTGAAAACAGAGCTTTTTGATTACGATGACCAGTTACGATAATCATGTGATTCTCTGACCGAGCTTTCCTCAAACGTGCATCTAAAATGAACGCCAATTTTTGCGTTTTTGTATTTCTCCAGCGTTGTGTGGCCGCCGGAAAACATTTGATGCGTTTTCAGAGAGATACCTCCGTTTTCAAATTTCTCTGGCTTTATATGAGCGGGGCCTCAGACCCAGTGAAAAAAAATAAACAAGCTGCTTCCCAAAGTTTTTGGACAACTTTAAAAATTAAATTACATGTCACCAAGCTTGCTGTTCTGAAGACGTTTATTAGATTTACATTGCAATGTATGCGGAATACATACATCAAAAATAAAGAGCAATTTATTGCTTATGTCAGTCCACTCATGATTCGGTGACTCTAATACAATTTAATGTAATTTGTCTCAATACATCAGTGTCTTTTCTTGATGCTGATGAGAATTTCTCTCTCATGTGTTATTTCCTTGTTGAAGTTTTGTATCCTGCAAAGCTGCTTGTCCATACATATCTCCTTCTATAAACATTTTCATCTTCCAGAGAAAAAAATACTTCTTCAGGTTCAGTAACTGTCTCCATTAACAACCACAACCATTATTTGTACTCATTCTTACAAAAAGGGAAAAAGAGAATTAAGAATTAACATGAAATAAAGTACTGGGTTACCCAAAATAAGAGGGGTGGGGTTGGGTCACCTGTGTCCTCCCCCCTAGATCCACCACTGAGTCTTCTTTATACTATCCACATAGATTTCATAACCGAAATAAAAATGTAACTGAAAAAGACGTACAACCTTTCTCTATAAGCATACAACCTACATTTTCCCTGATGTTTTTCCAAAATTTGAAATGGCCTGCGTAGCAGCCGATTCCTTTCCTTTTCCAGGCGGAAATCGAACAAGCGAGCGAAAAGCGGGTGAGCGAAGGAGCACGCCTGGGGTGAGCAAAAAAATTGGGGAGAAATGGGGAGGGGGTGAGGAGAAAAGGAATCGCCTGCAGTCAATCCCAAACATTTAACCGAACTCCGTTCGCCCACGAACGGGGAGCAGTAGTGCAATTTGATTGGTTTATTAGCCCGTCAATCAAAATATGACATCAGAAATTTGTCTTTCATGCATAACCGGACATCCGGAACACAACAAAATCCAGATAGATATAGCCGAGTAGGAAGAAGCGTTCGAAGGGGTCTTTGAATTTTCTGGTCAGGAGGAAACGTCGAAAGACCCTTCGCAAAACGGCAAACACATCGTTCTAAAACCGGACTAAGAAGCTGCATGCCATGAGAGTCTACAGTTACAATCCATTTATCAAATTCTCGCAGGATACTGCGTGGTTACCGCTGGTATTTGCATGTCGCTTCTGAGACTGGAGTATTGACTTTCAAAGGAAAAGGTCTGACTTATTTCGGGAACATGTATCGTGCAATCTATTGATTCAGTCGAACTGTCAAGCACAGTTTGTTCCTTCTTGTCACGATATCATGGAAATGACATTTTTGTCCATCTCTGACTGGTGTTTCGTCATAGCAGACCGCCGTTACTCCGAGAAAGCTATATATTTGTATGGAGACGTCGGTTTCTTCCATTAATTTGATTGAGCTCTCTCTTCTCCGCAGACGCTCCCTAATAGGAAGCCTCAGCGGGGGAGAGAGGATCGAAGAAAGAAGCCTTTTTACGCGTACTATTTGTTTTTAGCGGACTCTATCAAGCCCATGCTGGGCACTTGTCAAAACGAAGTTTAAAATTATCATTGGTTCTCATGTGACAGTTGGCGCCCCAAGAAAGCGCGGAATGTTTGGGGGCGTTCGGTAAAATGAAAACCTGTCAACCCCTTGGAGACCCGTATAAAAAAAAATCTGGAGATTCTACAAAAAAATAGTGAGATTCTAGGTTTTCCCCGATCAAACCCCTTTTCCATCGAGGGAACTAGACACCAACCTCATTGCTAGGGCCTACTCCCCTTTCAAAATGGCGGACAGACACGGAGAAAAACAAAAAGGTAGCAAGTACAGTGTTTTTCTTTATTAGTTATCACTTTATGGCACTTGCATTCCTCGTAAATATTCCATTTTTATTTAAAAACTTAATTTATTTCATTTCAGAAAGATTTTTCCCAAAAAACCGTGAGAATGATTGGGAGCCTTGTCGTGAGACCGTGAGAATTGACAAAAAATCGTGAGACTCACGGCAAAACCGTGAGAGTTAGCAGGTCTGAAAATGTCTCAGATTTATTACAGGCGTTTTCTTCGCTCGCCTCACCTGCTCTCTCTGCTGCTACGCAGGCTAAATTTAAAAGGTAGTTTTAAGGTAAGTGAAAGATATTAAAGTGGTCACCGCTAACCTATCGATCAATGAGCACATGAAATGGCTGGGTACAGACAAAATTTTAGAGATCAGCATATATATGCCAGGCGAAAAAAATAAATGTTTTTAAAATGGCCCGTGCTTGTAATTTTATCTGGTCCTTTTGTCCTGGAACACTCTTATCGCCCATGCTTTCCCAGAGTATTTTGCTTCCACACTGTCGCGGTACAAGATTACTGCGCGTGGATATCAGCTTTTTCTTGTGCATTTGTACAACAAAATCCAGCGCGAAAATTCACCGGCTCCTCCCTCGACAAAAAATAGATTTTGTCATCACGAAACCGAGGTACGGTTCAAAAAATGGCGCTTTCCTATGCCATGCGCAGTGAACATTTCGTGACCGACATTTTGTTCCAGAAGAGGATGTTCAGTGTCAGTTCTGCGCAAAAATGGCTTTGAAGGAGAGTGAAGTCCGCGTTCTAGCCATACTTGGCCTGGTTATTTTAGTACTTTGGTCATTCTTCGGTTTATTTTGGAGCCTTCTTCTTGTCTTCACGTTTCTAATCTACGCGTACAACTTCGGAAGACATCAAGAGGGAAATACTCGACGTGAACACGAAGAGGACGACTCCGAAAATGATTTGAGTTACCAGGAGAAATTGCACATCACTTACCAGGAACCTCCAGATTTGCCGTTCACCGGCGTGCCGAGAGAAAAGGTTTCTCTCAGGTCACCCATGCCGTTGCTGTCCGAAGTTACAAAGAGGCTAAGTTTTAATACCAGGTAAGATTAAGCTCAATATTTGCTGAGCTTAATTTGAAAATCACGACATCTAGCTAAGAACGTGAACTATGCTTTTTCCTGAACTAAAAAGTTTTAATAGCAATTTTTGGCTTGTTACAACGTGCTTGGGTCGGTAAATGTTTCAGCTAAAGTAATTATCAATATTCTTTCACTTGTACATGTACAAAATCATTGACACATCTTGTAAGGTAATTTTAGAATACAAACAAAGTACTTCTGGTTGCTTGATATTTTTGTACATCAACCTACAGTGTATAGCTGCTGTGAATATTATTTGCAACTACTGACATTACATGTGCATCAACTAACATCGCCCCTCCCCTAATATCCACCTACATGTACAGTATCTACAACAGCCACTTATTTTGTCGCAACAGACAGTCTATACATGATTTGTGTTTTGACCACTCTAAACAGCCACCCCTACTCAATGGCAACAGCCACTTAAGTTTGCCCCAACTGCCAAAATAACCTCTTGACAATGGCTACTTAGTTGATTAATTGCGGGCGACAAAAGGAGCCCACAATCCTAATCTCAACGTTGCTTTTACAAACGCATGCGCCGCAGTTGTATAGTTTGGCCCTGACTCGATTTTGCTGAAATCTTGAGTCTTCACCACGAATGCATGGAATGCAAAGAATGCTATTTTCTCACGCGCATCACCTGTAACATTTGGACCTTGGATCACGTGAAGGTCATGCATAGCAGCTGCGCCGAACAATCCAAATCGAGCAGTCAACTTCGATTCGACCTTTCTGTTCGTGTTGTCACGTTGTATGCCATTTCCCGGCCATATTCCGTCTTAATCGAGAGCGGCAACTGTTCGTCCTTAACTTCAATCACGGAGCGTGAGAATTGTTTGCCCTTAAGCTGACAAGCGCATAGTGTGAGATGACGTTCTTTAATTTCATAGAAGCGTGGAGCGAAAGCTGTTATTCCTTGACTTAACAAGCTCATGGTCTGAGATCGTTGTCTTCGATCTCAGAAGCGTGAAGCGACAGCATTGGTCTTCCTTCAGTCTTTTGTCCGCCGCCGGCTCTCTATTGCTCGTTTTGTTTCAGTTTACATCAGGCCATTGTATGCCTTGTTTGATTTCATATTTGTCCATGTTATGATTTTAAACAAATCACACTTGCGTTAAGTCAATCATTTTGACTCGATCAATGCGCACACTTTATAACCTAGAGTGCTTTTATTTACGCCGTGAAGGACAAACAAAATCACCCGACCTTTCCCTATAGGCCCCCAATCTTTTATTCACCAAATAAGCAAAAACAAAATCCTCGCCGCATTTGCTAACCTTTGGTTATTACTAGTAAACAGCGCCTACAAAGCCCCATTTTTTGTTGATAAATGTAACATACCATCATATAGTAATACGCCTATCTCTCCATCAATGGTCACCTTCCAACAATGGCTTTGTTAATAAACAATACTTATTTCTTCAGTACTACCACGCCTTTTCAAGGAAGAAACTCTTTGTACAACAGAGAGCTTGTACCGACTCCTTATCCATCCAGAGGGAGCACCTTTACTTATCACCGTAAACCAAAGCACTTCAGCCTGTTGAACCCTGCATTACAGAGACCCTCAACAGTCAAGATTGCATCACCAGATGTCACAGTTAATAGAACATTTACACTGTAAGTTTTGATTGTTTCTACTTATAGTTATTCAATGAAAAAGCAATTTATTTTAACCCCTTATGCATCTTCCAAATGTACAAAGTACAATGTTCATAAGATCACAGGTGTGAAATTGCCATCTTGTAATGGCCAAGATTTTTGGAAGATGAACCAAACATATTCCAAGACCTCTGAAGAAAACCTTTATATGTTGCCAGCACTTTCCCTTTAAGAACTGGAGAATTTGGGGGAATAGTACCATCATCTACATGAAATTTTCTATTTTTCCATTGTTTCCAGTTTGCATATTTTTTAAAATTTTGTCAATTAAGGGTATAATAGCTTGAATGTTTCTACTGCAGAAGGCCTGAGTAATTTCTTAGTCTGTAGACCTGAGTAAATGTGATTAGTCATTTTTCATGGGAGGCAACGTGGCCGAGTGGTTTAAGGCGCTGGTGTTGTAATGCAGAGGTCCTGCGTTCAAGGCCTCCACCCTGTCACTAACAAGATTTGTTTCTTGGTAGTTCCAAGTTCAAATCCTTGGTCACAATTTGTGATTAGCCAACTGGTCTGCCTCCTGTCAGTTGGGATTTTTAACTATGTTACGTTTATTTGAAATATTTGTTTCCTTTGTTTCAGTGGCATGCCTGTAAACTAGCTAATGCTTAGTGCTAAGCTAAGCACATGTCCACTATAAATAAGATTTACATTTACATTTTACATTTACATTTTTCAAGCTGACAATCAGGCTGACTTGTGTTCTTATGTTAGATCTAACAGTCCTTTGAAGAGAGCAACAGATGATTGGAATCCATGCAGTCGTGTCACAGTCCTCTCTGCACTCAAAGAAAGCAGAAAGAGGAGTTTTGTTGTCGAGGATGAGGAGGACAAGTTAATGAGGCCAACAAAGAGGTGCTTATATTTATACCATCATCTAAAAATTTAGGCTGGGTTTTTGTCGAAGTGAAGTATAAAATGTTGGAGTTAATTAAACAACATTCATGACAATCTTACAGTTCATGTAAGCAAACATTGTTATAATCGGACTTTTAGCCACAGTCCCAACTTACAGTACATCAACAATAGATGTCTTGGAGTTTGCATTCTGTACAATACCCTGTGAGCAGTTGGTTTCTTCCACGTGAACAAGAAGCAAACTGCTTGCAGGGTAGCTATAAAACAATATAAATGTACATGGAAAATGCAAATCAAAACTATCATGGTAGAGTGCTACTAGTCTAGAAATGTATACAGGTAAGTCCCACATAAATTTCTTCAAGGGGGGGGGGGGGGTGTTGTCAGGAGGAGAGGGGCATTTAATATTTTAGTAGAAGGTTAGGGTTGACTTGTGAACAAGGTTTGTGTCAGTGTGGTATTGCAACTTACATGTTAAAAGTAAATAAAAATAAAGCAGCTTGCTAACTGTTTTTCAGGGAGAGTCCATTAATGTTTCAAAATTGGGTAAAAAGCCTTATTGTGGCTAAGCTATTGTGTTTTTTTTGTTTGTTTTTCAGGAGAGATATCAAACAGGTTGACTCTCACCCATTTAGCAGTCCCTTGTGTGCAAGCCGTAAAAGAGTAGCCCTCCCAGAAAGCAACAAGACAACCCCAGACGAGAACTTCAATAAAAAGAGCAAGGTCATAAGTCATAGTGATTCATCTGAGATGCTACAAATTGAAACATCTGTACAAAAGGACTCTACTCAACAAAAAAGAAAGAACAGGGACAGTGGGACAGAAAAAACAAATGGAAGTGCGGTAATGTTCAGTTTCTTGTTAACCATAATCAAACTCTTTCATTTGTGTAAATTAAATATTGAAATATCTAAAGCTTGATACTGTAACTTTGGTCAAAGGTTTGACTAACAGTGACTCTGTGATCTACAAGTGAATATCTGAAAAATCATATATTGTGTAATTCCAGAAAACATCCATACCTCTCCCACAGAAGGGAAATTCCAATTAAGCTTTGTATATTTCTTTAAATTTTTTGGCCTTACAGAACCCCCCACACCCCAGGAAATTCCAATCCCTTGTGTTTGGAGAGTATGGATATTTTCTGGAACTGCACATTTGAACTAAAAATTTGAAGGCATACAGGATTATTGCAGTTACATACAAAACATACATGTAAGCAGTCGTAAAATTAAAGTCAGAAAAAAAATTCAGGCTTGAACATGACTCTGTAAACTAGTCCTGAGAATACAAGCAGGTCTTACTTTCCATTCCATAGAGTATTTTTTGTCTAGTCATTGTTTTCCTTCAAGTTCTTGCTTGTTTAACTTTCTTCTCTCATTTCATCTAGAGAGTAGACAACTTGGACTGTACAGAAACAGGAGAAGATGAGAGCTCCAACAAAAAGAGCAAGTTTATAGATAAAGGCAATTCTTTTGAAACTGTACACAGTCAAAGACAAGCAGATTCTGTTGTGCAGAAAAGAAAGGACCGAGCCACAGAGACAGAAAAAACAAATGTGAGTGCAATAATTTGGCGTGGATTAGTATGTAGCTTTTTTAAAAAAAAAATTCAAGTAGTTTTATCATTATTTGTACAGGGCATCTGACAGGATGCGGTGGTGCGGATCCGCATAATTCACCTACTTCTGCATCCTCCGCATCCTTGGGGCATTTTTCCCCGTAAAACTAGAAAATTGCTACATATAAGCGAGAAAGCAACTGCTTACCATCCTCAGACGCAAAAGTAGCAAAGAGATTGATCATTTTAAAGAAGTTATTCACCCAAAACAGCGACGAAAACACACCTTTTCGTTCATAAACAATTTTAATCAAACCTCCAGGCGTTCCTTATTTTTTTGATGGGACTGGGTTCTAGTTTTGGTGTCCAGTTTTCCTTGTCCGATTCAATGCCTGGTTACTAAGCTTCAGAAAAACTCAACAACATAAACTATGGAAAAGCTGCGTTGAACGAAGAAATACCTGTCCATGAATGGCAGCAAAAGGTCAAACATGTCATAAAGGACTAAAATTCTTGGTAAGATGTTAAAGTGTATTTTGTACATCGAAAAAAGCCAAGTGAACAGTTTTATTAATTTGAGAAATTTCCACATAATCTAGCGTCTTTTCCACATAATCAGCACTTTCGTCCGCATGATTTTGCCGAAAATTTTCGCATAATTTTCCTTTTTTTCCGCACCCTATCAGATGGCTTGTTTGTATATGGCTAGCGTGTCATGCTCAGAGATTATCGGCCATTCTTGTCTTGAAAGTTATAGTTAAATCTGAGAGTAAATACTCTGATATGTTTGTTAAACTTGGAAAATAAAATGGTAGCCCCTACAAGTATAATGATGTAGTACAGCTGTTCTATATAAGCAGCGCTCCAAGCTGCGACCATTTTGGTCGCCATGGCGAGTGGAGAATCTATTTGGCGACCAAAATTCTGGTGAAAGTGGTCAATTGGCCACCAACAGATTAAAAGAGAAACTTACTTGAAAAATTATCTATAACAGGATGAATTTAATCAATAGTACAAGCAGCAGCATCACCTGTCTTTTTCTTTTTCCCTTCGTCGTTCAGAAACTCGACATGAATGCGTAAAGTAAAGTGTTAAAAATGTGCCATTCGGCACATGAGCCATTCGTGTAATATGTCATGAAGTGTCCTCCCCTTGGGGCGAGCTTGGGGCACTGATAAGTATGTACACTGTTGTAGGGAATGAGCAAATAGGGTCTTTCTTATTGAATAATATTGTTGTGCCATGGACACAAACCTTTTTCCTATACATGTACATGTACAGTGGTCACCAACGGGCCACAAGAATCTGGCTGTATTAACGGGTTGGTCGTATTGAAGGGGTTCTTTGAATAAGAAAATGACTGGCTGAGCTCTTGTTTGGGCCAGAATAAAGTAGCTGTAATAACAAGGTGACAATATTAATGGCTTGGTTTTGAGGTGAGGTTTCACTGTAATTGCAAATTGCTGCATGCATTATGCATACTTTTGCTGGACTTCTGTACGGTTATTTATGATACATTTACTTGATGCAGATATCAGAACAAGGTGATGCAAAAGAAGTATGTGAGGGAAATCAGTTGAAAAACGCTAAGAGCTCGGTACAGCAAACTAAAGACAATGAGGCCACCCAAAGGTGAGCAGATTTACAAACAGTTGTTTATTCACACAGAAATTAGTTTTATCAACATGTACATTTAACATTGAAGAATTTGCAGAAATTATAATGTGGTCAAAGTTACTGACTGGATCAGTAACTTTTTGGCATGATCAGAAATACAAACTTGTATAGGGGTGTTATACATGTAGGTTGGTAACTGGCTATTAAAAGTGTGATTGTGAAAATGAGAATGGAGAATACTCAGGAGAGGCTTGGAGCCTTGGCTCCTACGGTATTTCATGTACAGCATATTACAGGGCTTGAAATTGCAACTCACTGGTCACCAATGTGACCAAAAATTGAGCACTGGCGACTAAATTTTCAGAACTGGTCTCCAGCTGGCGACTTGTGTTTTCTCTGATAACTTAAGAAAACCCACAGCACAACTTTTGTCTTTAAATCTTTTTATAGGAAATCAATTGGATATGGTGGCTTGTATACAACTCACCTTTCCATTCTCAGTAAAATAATGTCTGAATATTACAAGAGAATCGAAAAACTTGTCAATGAATGTATTTTGACACATCAATACTGTGGTGGGCCATATTGTGTCAATTCAGCGGCTTCTTCTTCCGGTCGGAGACTGGTATGAGGAATGTGGTTGTGTAGGGGCCTAGGCCAAGCATGGCATTTGTCAGCAGTGAAAGGCATTGAGAAAAGCAAGTAAAAAAAAAGAACGTCAGTTCACAGAATTGAAGAAGCAAAGGGAAAATACGCAAGGACCCGTGTTTGTCTCACAATGAAAACCACAGACTTAGAACATTTTATGATTCGCTTCATTTTAAATGACTATGGAGACAACCATTAGCTTTGTACCAGACAGAGGCTTACCAGACATTTCGTACCCATGGATCTTTCGTACCCCCTTTCGACCAGTTCATACCCAGTTCGTACCTCTGAAAAAAATCAGGGCTTCAACGGGATTCGAACCCATGACCTCCGCGATACCGGTGCGATGCTCTACCAACTGAGCTATGAAGCCACACATTGGGAGCAAGGTCAATTTATTGAGTTCATATCTTCCCGAGCAGTGAGTTGATGTGAAGTATATATGAAATAATTCATATTTGTACTGCGGATATAGATGAAAGTGAAGAGTGATCATCGCAGTAATTTTCCAATTTAGGCAATTGGAAAGAAGAGGCCTGAAAAAAATCAGGGCTTCAACGGGATTCGAACCCATGACCTCCGCGATACCGGTGCGATGTTCTACCAACTGAGCTATGAAGCCACACATTGGGAGCGAGGTCAATTTATTGAGTTCATATCTTCTCGAGCAGTGAGTTGATGTGAAGTATATATGAAATAATTCATATTTGTACTGCGGATATAGATGAAAGTGAAGAGTGATCATCGCAGTAATTTTCCAATTTAAGCAATTGGAAAGAAGAGGCCTGAAAAAAATCAGGGTTTAAACGGGATTCTAACCCATGACCTCCGTGATACCGGTGCGATGCTCTACCAACTGAGCTATGAAGCCACACATTGGGAGCGAGGTCAATTTATTGAGTTCATATCTTCCCGAGCAGTGAGTTGATATGAAGTATATATGAAATAATTCATATTTGTACTGCGGATATAGATGAAAGTGAAGAGTGATCATCGCAGTAATTTTCCAATTTAAGCAATTGGAAAGAAGAGGCCTGAAAAAAATCAGGGCTTCAACGGGATTTGAACCCATGACCTCCGCGATATCGGTGCGATGCTCTACCAACTGAGCTATGAAGCCACACATTGGGAGCGAGGTCAATTTATTGAGTTCATATCTTCCCGTGCAGTGAGTTGATTTGAAGTATATATGAAATAATTCATATTTGTACTGCGGATATAGATGAAAGTGAAGAGTGATCATCGCAGTTATTTTCCAAGGCCTCTTCTTTCCAATTGCCTAAATTGGAAAATTAATGCAATGATCACTCTTCACTTTCATTTAATATATTTTGCCCATTACCACGGAGCGCCAAAATGACTAAGCGTACTTACTCTACATGTACTTAGTAATAAATATTTAAAGTCCTAACTGTAAAGAATGTTTAAGTTCAGACTAGTTCAGTGCATTACTGACCTGTTTATATTGGCACATCCTTTGAGCAGCTGCCCTAGTGGCTTCTTCTAGTTGAAGGCCTCCCAAAAGTGCAAGAGCTGCCTCTGCACTTCACGATAGGTTGACTTTTGCATTCGCTTAAGCTTGGGCTCAGAGGCAAGACGAATTTGTAGCGACACTACGCTCGCGTCTTTGTGCAGTAGGGCCACAGACATGTAGAGGGGTAGACTGCATTGACCAAATGCTCTTCTGTTCAGGCTATGGCGGCAGCCCTCAGCCCCATTGTTTGTTCTAATTGATTGCATAAATATGCTCCAGCACTTGGGGCCAGACTGTGCTGTGAATCCAGTTTTCCTCGATGTAACTGACAAACTGTTGTAAAGGCCCCGTCATGGCTTCTGGTTTTAGGCTCTCGAAGGTTGCGGCAAGGAAGGGTAGTGCCATCGGTCACCTGATGTGATCATTCATAGCCCGGTCTCTCATATACGCAGTCTCAAGGCCTAGCTCTTGAACTTTTCTCCAAAGGGCGTAGTTTCAGTGGAAAGCACACCCCAGCAACTGCACTTCTGGAAAGACCTTTTGAATTGCTCCCCACATGGCACTCTCGAAGTCGGCAGTAACCTGCCCCACACTTGGGGTAGTAGGCAGGATCCTCAGCACCTTCTTGTAGTCATGCTTCCTTTTGCCGGACATCAGACACAAATAGCATCAATTATAGTCTTTTCAAAATCTCTTTTCAATGTTCCTGTGATAAGAAATTACCTTTTTTGTGATTACTAGTATAAATGAAATAAATGTTTATGTTTGTTCTAAACATTTTGTGTCATAATGTGTTGGGTATGAATTGACCAGAGGGTTGGCTACAAACTGATCAAAAGTGGGTATGAAATGTCTGTGCCTGGGTACAACTCATCTGGGTACGAAAGATCCATGGGTACGAAACGACTGCATACCAAACCAGAGACATATCACCTGGGAACAACAGTAGCTTTATAACTACATGTACAATAGGTGTTACTCGTGTTGTTTCTAATAATTATTGTGACTTTTCTTGCATGCAAAGTAACATATAAAATCGTGCGTTTTGTGTAAGGTATATATAAAATAAGTTGGCGACCAAAATTTTTCTGTTGGTCGCCAGCTGGCTCTCAAACGAAAAAGTTAATTTCGAGACCTGCATATGCAGTAGTTGCTACTATAGCCTCTGATGTTGCCACTTGAAATTTAGTAATCATAGATATTTCATTCTGCAGCGGAAGAAGGGAACAGGCAAAAACAAATAACACCAGTTCACCCAAGCATACGGTTAGTCATGAAAGCATTAACGTTAATTGACTATTGACTAATTGACTTATTGGTGAAATATTTTATAATCATTGTAAAGTGCTATTGGATAGCAATAGAAATAGCACTGTGTGAATAAATTATTAATATTATTATTGTTACTATTACCATTATTATTGAATATTGACATGCATTTGTACTACCTTTCATCCACCAAAGTAGCTGCTTGTTAATTTGTGTTTTTTCTTGCATCATACAAAGAAAATAGAAACACAATGTAATCCATGTAGAGTGTACACACATGAGCTTTTGTGTGTGTTTTATGCGATGTTTAAAAAAACTATCAACAGTGTTTTATCAGATTTAAAACACAAGGAATAGCAGTCAGTTGTTTTAAACCAAATAAAACACATGCTGGAAGATTTTTGAACAGCTTCAAAAACTTTTGTGGTAGATCTTCTCATTTGTAGAATAATCCTAGGGTTAACTGTTATTTTTCTGGAGAAAAACGCTTCAAAATTTAGCTGTATCTTTATCAAGTTTAAAGACACTCATTAAACATTCATGCACATTTCCTTTGTGTTTTCTTTATGAACTATTAATGAGTTTTTAAATGTCATTTGTTATTACAAATGTTTTGTTGACAGAAACGATTCACAGTTCCAAGGTTTGTTTCCAAAGAAGATTCTAGACGAAGAGCTGTACCAGTGTACTGTGCTTCTAACGAGGAATCTGAAATGGTTAGAGTCTTCCATATATCTGAAGATTTCTACTACTTAATATGTTTTGAGTGTAACTCCCTTTCATTGTCAGTGAAGTAGACATTGAATAAATGTGGAGAATTCTACATGTATCTCTCAATTATGATATGCAGGATAAAAGTTTACCCTCCAGGGTTTCAGTCAGTGGGTCACAGGGCGGAAGATGGCACACAAAAAATAAGGGAGAAGTGCAGGGCAGGAAGGCGAGAAAACTTCATCATTGCAGCAAGCCTCTCTCTCTCTCTCTCTCTCTCTCTCTCTCTCTCTCTCTTATTTTGCTCTGCCATTTTTTTCATGTTGCACTCCAACTAACTTTAATAACACCTGTGGAAGAGGCTAGCAATCTTTAGGCCATTCTATATGTACAGTGTTCCGATGCATGGATTATTGTAGAAATTGCCTTTTCACTCGGATATCATTCTCAAACCGTGAGAATTACCTTGAGGCCGGCTTACACTGTAAGATTCACAACTTGTTTTCTGTTATTAGCCTCAAAGAAGAATTGTTTCCAGAAAAATTAACCAGGAGCAGATCAAGATTGATCGCAGGCTTGCTTGGGAGCGTGTGAAGGAGCTGCTTGGTGGTGACGAAGATGATGAAGAAGAGGAAGAGGAGACTGCTGGAGGATCCAAAACAGGTACATGTAGATAGATACCTGTACCTCAAGACAGATTTTCCCTTCACCTTCTGCTCTGAGCAGATAAAGAAGTGAATATCCATCATTTATTCTTCTTGGGTAGGTACTCGCAGGGCAAATTTACTGGATGGTAGCAGGACTTTGCCTGGTTTGACCATGAATGAATGAATGAATGAACTTTATTTATAACACAGTAAAAATGTCAATACAAAACCCTGGCATACATTTCTTTGTTAAAATTGGCAAACTTTTCTGAGTTTGCAACGATTCCAATGAAAATAAATTTACTTAACTCAGGATGATAAATCAAGCGGTGCAGTTTATTTATGTTATTATTATGTTTAATTACACAAAAAATCGTTAAAGCATAACATGGAAAACAAGGTCCATTCAGACATATCATGGAACCAATCAAACTGCTCATTTTCATGTTACCCAGTTTAGGAGTAATTAATAAAATAATGTAATAAGTGACATGTTGAACTGGTTTTTTAAATAAATAATTTGAATGATCATCGTGGTGCTAATATTCCTTTATGTCACACTTCAGGTACAACAGCAGTTTTGTCGACAGCTGCTGGTACGTGCACCTCATCATCATTACTGAAGATCCCTACTGCCGGGGCTATGGCAAGTGCCGGGACCATAACCACCACCACCACTCAGAGCCTTATCAGCCCAGCCCCTTCCACTGGAGTCCCACAGAGGACCACAGGGGCTCAGGGAGGCTCTGCTTTGCAATCCCAAGGTACAGCGGTACCCCCATTACAGTCGCAGCAAGCTTCAGGACCAGGGTTGTTGGCTAATTTGTTAAGTAATCCAGGATCGTCAAAGAATACCTCATCAGCCGGAGGATCACAAACAGTCACTTCAGAACAAGCGCAGTCAGCTGTTACGGCCCAGACATCTGGAGTAGTCAATTTATCTAAGGCTCCCACAACAAGTTTACAAGCAAACGTGTCATTAACATCAGCTGTAACTGCAACCCAAGGTCCTGCGGGTCTCCAGCTTTTGGCATCTTCTACATCGTTTGGAAATTCGCCCTTTACAAAGCCAGCAATAACAAACCAGTTAACTTCATCCTCAGCTTTTTCTCTCAAAAATACGTCTGACACAAACACCAGCTCAGCTCAACAAGCAAGCTTTAGTTTTCCTGCAGTTTCCTCGTTGGGTTCCTCCGGAACCCCGTCCACAGCGGCTGGTCAGGGAGGGTTTACATTTGCAGTTACTAGTGGCACCCAAAATACTGTTAGTTTAGGTCAGAATTCAACGCTAAACACCCCCGGAACAAGCTTGTTTAATTCTCCAAGTACTTCTGCTTTGGGAGCAGCTAGTTCTCAAAAACCTTCTTCATTAGCAGGTAGCAGTTCAAGTGCACCACCTCGGAATCCATTCGCATCTTTTTCCAAGCCTGCACAAAATAGTTCTGCGTCCAGTGCGATGTCAACACCGAGCGGTTTTGGGCAGGGTTCAAACGCGGCTCAGAGTTCTTTTGGTTCAACAGGCCAGAATAAGTTGACATTTGGTGCCACAAACATGCAGTCTGTACTAGGACAACAGAGTCAGAGCCCATTTGGTGGTACCGCCAGCAATACGTCAAGTTTCGGGGCAACGTCTGCTCAAAATACTTTTGGAGCTGCAGTTGGTAAAAGTTCTACTCAAAGTCCATTTTTCCAGGGTACTTTGGGAGCGCAGGCCAACCAAAACAGTTCCCAGGGTCCTGCTCAAAACGTATTTGGAGCCCAACAGCAAAACTCGCAGCCTAGTGCAAGTGCTTTTGGAAAACCGCCAGGCAAAAGTGCATTTGCGAACCTAACTAATACCCAAGGCAACTTTACATTTGGTTCACAAGTACAACAAAGTGCCACACAGAATGTATTCGGAAACCAGACAACTCAAAATGCGTTTGGATCTCAACCTAATCAAACTACTACCCAAGGCACCTTTGGAAACCAAGCTACCCAGAATGCCTTTGGAGCCCAAGCTACCCAAAGTGCTTTTGGAGCATCGTCAACCCAAAAGACATCTTCTCCGTTCACTTTTGCCGCAAACGCTGTTCAGAACGCTTCCAACACACCTTTTGGTGGGTTTGGTAAAACTGGTACCCAGAGTGCTTTAGGGGCAGTGCCTTCCCAGAATGCTGCAGCCCCCTCGGGTGGATTCAATTTTAATGCTACCGGAAGTAGTCCTGCACCTGGTGGTTTTAATTTCAATGCAACTCCCAATAAACAGAGTGGTTTTCAATTTGGTAAGTGTGACATGTATTAGTTATTGCTCCTATGATATTAACTTATTGGGTCATTGGTTCGCTTCATAGGACGAGTGTGTTTTCCAATCGTTTTACTGCAAGTACCTCTAGTGCAGCTGCAGCTTTTTCTTCTCCTGAGTTACCCCTTTCTCATATTTGACATTTGACCAAAACTACCAAATAGCGATGGACGGATTTGAACTTCGCATTTTTTAAGGTCCTTGAAAGTCGCAAATGAAAAACGCTACTCATGGGGGTAAGGGATTTTCTTCAGGCAAATCTGTTGAGAAGGCCTTCAATAAAAACTTATCTGCCCTAAGAAGAATATTTTTTCTTGCAAGTTACACGTAAAGCTGACAGCTCAACGGAACGAATATGTCAATCTGATTGTCTTATCCTCATATGTATCTGAGGTGCATTTCAGTGTCTTATTTTCGTAGGTGCAGCGGGAAGCAGCGGCAATTTTGGTCAGCTTGGCCAAACAACAGCTCAGCCTGGAGGTAAGAATATTCTTTTAGGATAAAAAAAAATAGTAAAAGAATCAAACGAGTTCTCACACAAGTGTAATCCTTTCCTAAGCATATTCTTAAATATAATCCCACTCCACTCCCTGCGGAAATCTTCCACATTAGACAATGTTCGCGCATGTTGAATCCCTTCTCAAAATGGCCTGCTTCTTTTCCCGCATGCTTTAATCTTTAATCTTTAATCATAGTACTCCTAAAACAGTAAAACTATACCAGGAGAAATAATTACAGAATAATAAATAATTTACATAAAACATAAGATAAAATAACATAATAAATAAGGTAAAAAAAAACTTAGATAAAAACAAGATAATATAAGTAATGTACTAGCAGTAATCAAAGGTTATGAGAGTGAGTTCGACGCTGTATAAACTTTTATACAGATACCTTAAATGATTTCCCTAGCTGACTTTCAACCTCTAAAAACCAACCTTTTTCATCAACAACCGGAGTTTTTAAGAAAGATATTTCAGTGACAAATTCCATGCCATTCTGATTGAACAGGTCTCGGTATAAACTGCGTTGCGTTGTCGTGACATAGTAACTATGTCGTGACATG
Organism: Catalaphyllia jardinei; assembly: GCA_022496165.2. NCBI lineage: Eukaryota > Metazoa > Cnidaria > Anthozoa > Scleractinia > Caryophylliidae > Catalaphyllia > Catalaphyllia jardinei. The sequence goes on from JAEMPF020022458.1 coordinate 17,045, forward strand.
CCCCCTGCAAAATTAAGCGGGGTGGCCATTTTCGTGCCCTCACAGGAATGTGGGTTTTCCAGACAATAACGTTACACAGGGCAACCAACTCTGCAGAGTCACAGGCAAAAATTAAGATTGCGTTCCACTTCGTCGAACGCAAATATAAAATCTCGAACGTGCAACATTGTTGCTGTCTAGGTGTTGAAGTACTGATTGAAGCCGCAGTTTTACCTTTCCTTACTTCTTATACATGATCGTTGTAAATCTTACCCGATACTTCCGTATCTTTCATCTCTTAAAGCTGCGCCCGCAACACCTACACCCAGTGGTGGTTTCAACTTTGCTTCAGGCTCCGGTGGCATGCCGGGAAGTCCGTTTGCATCACCTGCGCCGACGTTTGGCGTGCCAAGCACTCCACAAGGGACAGGCAGTACGCTGACGGCAAAATCGCGGGCCCGCATAGCGGCCAGACGGAGAGGCAAGAAATGAGAGAGGGCAAGTTAACTTTACATAGCTTCCAGGATCATTGAATCATATGCAGGGGAAAACGACTTTTACAACAATGAAATTTATATTTGTATATAAATTTATGAAGGACATCGTTCGATTTTATTCCATGTTCGATTTATTGGGGATTTTAGATCATGTAGTTTTTCAATTTTATATATTTGATTAATAAATGAACTTTGTACATAGTCTTCATTTTGTTATCGTCGTCTTTTCAAATAACAGCCCTTATGAACGGTGCCTACTTCTGTTAGTGCGCACACATTCTGCGCATCACGCAAGGTATGGTTTAGGCGCCACACGCGCGCAATTACCTAGACGACTTAAATGAGAGTAAATTTTTCCGACTGTGGCCACAATCAAGTTTAATGAACCTGTACTTGATTCAAGAACACCAGAATAGTAGCATATCTCATAAGCACTAACTGTTAACGCCTTCCAGCTGAAAAACTAGCTGTTATCTGTCGCAAATTATGCTAAAATCCAACAGTGAACATGTGCCTGCAGATGGCGTAGTGCCCGCGCAGAACGAGTGCGAGGTACGCAAATGTTTCGCTTCTGGGAGGTGAAAGGAAAAGCTAACGGGCACCGTAAAGTTTTCAAAAAACAGATCAATAACTTCAAGAAACGCGTGGCTATCCCCTACATTCCATTTTATGACATGGAAGTGGCAAGCCTATTGAACACGTGGTTAGCTTCTGTTTGTGAGCAAAAGAGGAAGGCTGACAGATGTTAAAAGCGCTGTTGCAAAGACTTGTTTTTTTAAAAAAAAAACAAAAAAATGGTTTTTGTTATCAATTACCGCGCAGTTTTAAGATCTTGTGTTTGCCTTTCTGTATGTAACGGTGAATGCTAAGAAAATCTGTAAATATCCTCGTCCTTTTCCAATTAAAAAAATGCTGATGTCAGCGTTTTTGTTGAGATTTAAGTCTAATTATCTCGAGAAAATGCGTGGCTACCTCCCAGTTTTCTTTGTGGATTCCAATAGCCCTAGCAAGGATTTACTTCTGTGTGGCCAAGACTACGAGTACTCTTTCGCTTCGTCCTTCGTGCGTGACGCGAAAGGAAACCGCGAGAGAAAAAAGGCCGCGCGAACTCTTAGAGCGAGAAGCCGAGTAGCTCGCGCGGCCTTTTTTTTTCTCGCAGATTTCTTTCGCGTCACGCACGAAGGACGAAGCGAAAGAGGGACTTCTCGTAGTGTGCGCGTGGTCCCGACCTGGCGTGAAAAACCTTCGCATTTAGTGGGCACTGTCCTTAATTAATAGGGAGTTTTAGCAATGACGGCGGGGACGAAGCCTTGTAAAAAATGCATTTAAAGTTTACTTTCGAACGTCGCAGCTGTGTAAATCTGTTTAGTACACCTATCAATCTAAAAACTTGCTCAGGCTAAACATGCATCGATAGCGCTTAATTCGGAAAGAAGATACAAAAAATTCGCCATTGCGGTTCGCGTTGTTCAAAACACGTGGAAATTAGTCATTTCACGTAGTTGTTTTGCAGAGGACGGCAAAGAAATGTACCAAAGTTCGAAATGCACGTGCACAGCTATTGTTTTGCTCATTAAACCTTTTGTTTGGTGACCCTCTCGTCGCCGTCGCCGTCGCCGTCGTGGTTTGCTAAAACTCCCTAATCTGTTTTTTTCCGAACCCTTGAAATCAACTCTAATTTCTGCAACTTTATCATTATAGTTGGGAGGAGGATATATGACCGCACTCCCATAACGGCTGGAAATCGAGCCTATCGACGAGCACCATCTGCTCAAAAAAGCTTGTGCCTTTCTATTCGGAAGTCCCCAGGCCTTCTTACAAAATGAAAAGTGGAGATACTTGCTTCGTAATATGTTTAACAGCAGAACGTCGAACCTAGCTTCGCGATCGTTGCGGATGAAAACATTCTCGCAAACACGCACATTGACCCCGGCCAAGTAGGTCAAAAGATATCACTCCTCACCACCCGAGTGAAAACATTAGCGGCTGATAAGCACGTGATTGCTAAGCTTCCATTGGTCGCTTTTTGAACTATTAAATTGACGCGTTTGACAGCTGGCGTCTGCATGAAAGTGAGATTCAAGTCCAAGGTAACCAGAGGTTTTTCGTTCTCGCCGCTTCGCGACTCGGGTTTGCCGCTTCGCGCCTCTCTCGCAGCTCTCTCATGCGGTGAAAAATCAAGAAAAACCTCTGGGACCAGGGTAAAGCGACGGAGTCATAAGCAGAATCAGTGTTCTGCTTCCAACTTCGTCGGTTCGATTTTCACCCGATCGTATCGCTCTACGCTTCTGATTACGACTCCGATTGCTACTCCGTGGCTAGTGAAAACCAGCCTTTAAGTTCCCTAATAACGATGGTGACGGCGAGGACAACGTCGATTAAAAAATTACTTTATATTTTCCCTGGGAATTTCGCGGTACTCTAAAGTCATTTAATTCGTTTATCACTAAAAAAAAGCTAAGAGATTATCACAAACTAAATTTGGAACACTGATACACTGTAAATTTGAAATAGGAATTTAACAAATTAGCCGTCGTGGTTTCACGTTCTGCTTGCAACGGAGAATTTGGTCATTTCACATTGTTGTTTTGCAGCTTTGCTCAGCTTGTTTTTGTTTCTCTTCGCTCTTTTCTATTTCCATCGCTTCTGTTTCCGTGTGTTGTTCTTGTTTGGGCGGGGCATCCACTTCATCGATCAGTTCGTAGAATTCTTCTTTGAAGGCAACTATATCTGAAAAAAGCAATAATAAGAGTTTACTATCGCTAGTCATGGGAAAAGGTTTGAAATAGTTTCTGGCGTAGTAAGACCAAATCCGTTCAAATCCTTGCCCATCGTGGGTTTTTTCGACCTGTTATGTCCGGTTCCTCAACAATCTAAACTTGCACTCATCTTTAAAAGTTTCTAGCTTAAAGGCCTGGTTAAACCAGGAAACATTGTTGCGGAAACATTGTTTCTTGTTATGTTACCCGGGGTGGCTAAATTAGCGGGAAGCAAACAAAATGTTTTGCTGCCCCGGTGGCTAAACGAGGAAACATTGTTTCGGAAAACAGTGTCACTCATGCGCATTATAATAAACCGACTTTCAAAGAAGTCTGGGGAGACTTCTTTTTTGTTACAGGACTTGTTCCCCCATAAAATTTGACCTTGTGATACCATATTTTGGCCCTGTTCATGCAGTCCTCATGAGCTACATCCCGCAATAGTCATACAAAGCAATGAGTAACCCTCTTTCCTCGTCCTTCCAATTCCTTTCCCTCTTTCCCTTCTATTTCAACTTCGCCGTCAGCCATTGTTGTTTGCTTGCCGTTGCTGGGAAACGTTTTTAATGAGCAGCACTGGAAACTAATCGACATTATTTTCATGGTGGCTAAACTGGAAAACATGTTTCTGACGTAAAATTTGTGTTCGGGAATCAAAAATGTTTTTGACTCCAGGCAAAAACATTTTTTGTTTCCGAGCAGCAAAATTTGCTTCCGCAACATATGTTTCCCGCGCGGCTAAACTCGGAAACATTTGCCTCCGCAACAATGTTTCCGCAACAATGTTTCCTAGTTTAGCCAGGCCTTGAAACCTGACCACACAGAGATCTCATCAAAAGCTTGAACGGAAACCACTCGATGCTGGCTGGGACCGTTAAACATAGGGCCCACAGACTTCTCAATGAACCTTATTTAAAGGCCGATTAAGACAATATTCTTAAATTACATAACAAGATGAATTCAGCTGAAAAAAAAATAGAATACGTACTAATGACAACTCTAAAAATTCTCCACAGTCGAAGAATGATGATAAAGGCTAAGCCCTTCCATGCCTTCCTGGCGCGAATGACACTGAAAGATAAATAAAAGAACATGATAAATACTTCGTACTCAAAGATCCGTTTACTATCTTGTTTTGGCCATACTGATCTTAGTAGACTGCGACACTTTTTTTGTCTACACGACGTCCGTCTCGTTTTATCGACACGCTATTCTCTGGAAGTGGCAAATTGTTCTCTCGAGAGAACTCAAGCAAACCACGACGGCATCGACAACCAAAACGCCACCAAACGAAAGGTTTAATGAGAAGAACAATGACTGTGAACGTTGGTTATAAATCTTTGTACATTTCTTGCCGTCCTCTGCAAAACAAAAACGTGAATTGAATAAGTTCTGAGTATTTAGGAGAACGCAAAAAATTACGAAATTCGAAGATAAAATATAAATTCATTTTTTGCTAGGAGTTTATTTCTGAGCCTGGCACGACTCTCGATCGTTCATGCATTCCTACTCGGACCTGTGATCGACAAAAGAGAGGGAAAGGCGTTCCGTTTGGCAGCCGCTGGTCAGAGAAAACGTAGGAGCTCAGTAGTTGGTTGACACTTCCTCGGTGTTGATTGTCTCGTAAACAGGCGGAGAATAGGCCATTTTCGATATATTAAAATTTTAACATGGCTCCGAGGCCTGGGGGAATAAAACAAAAGAAATTGATTATTCATCTCTCATCCTCGATGTGATTTCTTTTGTTTTATTCCCCCAAGCCTCGGAGCCATGTTAGAATTTTAATATATCGAAAATGGCCTATTAAGAGGCGAGGAGTGAAACATACGGATGGTTTAATAAACAACAGTCGCCATCTTACATGGAACACATGGTCGGAACTACGATCGCAAAGAGTCACGGTTGATCACACAAATGTAGGCATGCAATGCGAGCGTAGTCATAGTATCACCAACATATCAACACTCGGTATGTTGCTGGGTTTGGTTTCACTCACCTTAGCACTACTTCGATTATAAAGGCTGATACGACCACGAAGCCGTCAAATATCTAAAAATTGGAATAAATCAAATATAAACAAATAAATAACTTTATTTAGGAGTCAAATGTATCTAGCACTGTTGTGTTAATTAGGGAGACTGTAAATAAATAAACAGATTTTCCAAATAGTACACAAACAATTAAGAATCCCAACGGGTAGGAGGCTGACCAGTTGGTTATTTACACAACCTGAGGAGTTGAACTCGGGACTACCGAGAACAAAGGCAGGTAGTGGTAAGGTGAATCGAGGATTTCAACCACCGATCTCCAGGTTTAAAATTGAATCCAGCGCCCTAAAGCTAAACCACCCGGCCACGCCGCCTCCACGATCATCGATTGACAACTGTGCGCTGCTGTCAGAAAGACATAATGAAGCAAGAACTTGATTCCTGTGACGCTACCTCCATTTTCTCCTCTAAGTAATACTCGCATCCCATTGCATAGAATTTGAGAAAAACCTGTGGAGAAAGTTCAGCGAATCAATAAGGCGAAATAGAAATTGAAAACTAGCAGCTTAACACTAAAGGTTGGCACACACAAGGGGACTAGTCCATGCGTCTTGTCCCTGCAACTAGTCCCCTAAAAAGTTTACACGAATGGACTGGTCGCAGGGATCCGTCCCACGAACAGTTCACACGAAGCGGTTCGAGGAACAAGTCACAGGGACTTGTCCCAAAAATTCAAACTGGTTTGAATTCGTGGGACCAGTCGCAGGGACCAAACCAGTTTGAATTTTTGGGACAAGTTTCTGTGGCTTGTTGCAAGGACTAGTTGCAGGGACTAGTTCCCTCGTGTGTGCCGACCTTAATGAAAAAGGTTACAAGTTTGACTTTAAAAACTTCGCAAAAACTAACCTCTAAGACAAAGATACCAAGGATAGAAAGACCAACAAAGTGAAGTAGTTGTCGTGATAGGTGACTCTCATCTGAAGAAAGGAAAATTAGTCTTTAGCGTTTAATCTTGCAACTTGATTCTCAGGTTAGATACTGTCCCGTCTATACGATCGAGGAAGTAACCCTGGGTGAACCCCAAGAGATACGTTGTGGAGTCTCATAAAATCTCGTAAAAACCTTGAAACCCCATGATCAGAGCCATGAGCTCCTTCGAGACTTTAAGCAGTTTAATTCAAAGGGAACTGCCACTATATTTTTACAAACCCTCTCAACTTTGATAGCATCAACTTTAAAGTGCTGTCGAATTGCCACTGATTGGTCAAAACGTAGACACTGTATGTAATAACTTCGTTACGGAAATTTCTTTTTTCAACACTGTCGTTGCGGTACCTTTAATGACGTGAAATTCGATCAGCATGAGAACGAGGTTGATTAGCACTTCAATTAAGACCAGGATGACGATCCCTAACTGCCACGTGACTCCTGTCAACATTCCAGCCAGTGAGTGGCGAAGAACCCTTGAAACGGCAAAGAAAGTCATTTCCTACATGTAACAGTCAAGTTGTAAATCCAGCCTAGTTAGTGGGGCGGGGTTCTTAATCAAGTGACTGCTGGTTGTTTAAGGACGTTCGCGCGAAAATTTTCCAAACGATAGAATTTTTTTGAATTTTTACTACAAGCAGATAATGAGTTACTTGAGCCAGAAATGCAAAAAAATTGGGGGTCACCGTCTTCGTTTCAGAGATAAAGCGTGTGGTAAAGTATACTGATTTTGAAAATTGTCCCATATAATTGAGCACGGTCTACAGGGGTTTATATTTAAAAATATTGAGGGCGAGTCAAGGGAGGCAAACGATCTTAGTCATATTTTGTAGAAGTAGGTTTGTTGCGTGAATAATTCCAAATGTTACTGACGTTGTCACAAAATTTAACCCTTTAAGAGGCATTTGAAACCGCCGCACAGATGCACGAAGACCTAATGAGAACGGAATTCGATAGTGCATTTTGCCACAAATTCAAACTTCTAGTCGATAGATTTTCTTCATTTTTTCCCTATAGGTAGAAAATCAGTAGAGAAAATGATCCATCGAAAGAAAAATTGGGGTCACCGTACGTCAAAGATCGTTAAATCCGGGCAAAGCTCTAGCAATGGCCATCTGCCTTATCATTTGCTTATTTTATGACTTCGCGCGCGCGCTCATGCGTAACGTGGCATGTGAATTTGCGTGCTTAGTAAGGATACGCAGATACAATTAGCGCGAGCGTCATTTGCACAATCTGATTGCATGAAAGCGATTAAACACGTTTTGCTGGAATTATTGCGATAATGTTTCGCGCATAAAGAATCACAGGGATCCCTCACGTCCGTTTAGAATATGATAAAAGATCAAACTACCTTTATTGCGCCTGTTTTGTGTTTTGTGGGAGCCACATTGAATTTTATATACGCGCGTGCGTCTGGGACTCGTAAATTCTCGGAGTATCTGATCGCTCACCGAGTAGGCTCCGAGCGATTTCCGTAATATCGGTTCCAGCCCTCGCTCTAGCAGACCGCTCGCTTGTATTAAAAATTTAAAATGGCCGCCACACTGAACCCAAAACACGCGCGATAAAGGTAGTTTGATCTTTTATTCATATTCTGAACGGATGCGAGGGCTCCCTGTGAAGAGGCTAGCTTTAAAGCTGACACAAGATACTCTAAGAGCAGCTCAGTCACGTTGTTTACCTATAAACTGAAGGAAATCTGAAAATAGTAGTTCACTAAGACAGAAAAAAAGCAAAGAGAAAATAATAAACCATAAAGGTACAAGGATGGTTAAAGATGGAGAAGAATGAAAACGTACGTAGTACAAACTACAAATTTGAATCAAAGGCCCCTTTTGGCCTGCTTACTGTCGCGTGTTTTACGGCGCCAGTTTTTCTAAGGAACACAATCCGATCTGACTCGATCTGGCCTGATCTGACTCGATCTGCTCCGATCTGACTCGATCTGGCCAGATCTGACTCGATCTGCTCCGATCTGATTCGATCTGGCCCGATCTGACCCTTATTAATGATGAGTTCTTGTGATTTCTACCTGTTTGTTTATTCTCGGGAAAGTGCTCATTGTATGACAGTTTTTAATCGGGTCATTGTGATCTCTTGATTTTTCTGCTGTTAGGGCTGCATTTCGTCCCTTTGGACTTCAGTATTCACGACCCTTCATCAAAACAGATTGTCACGCAGGTTAGAATTCCATCTCACATAGGTTCACACGGCTCTTCGTCAAAGGCAACTTATTTAATAATTAACACTTAATGACTGGTCCCGAGGGGAGCAGTGATTTTGTTTCCCGAGAATCTCAATGTTTGCCGAGACGAAGTCGAGAAAAACATGGAGATTCAAGGGAAACAAAACTTTACTGTTCCCCAAGGATATAGCAAAATCAGAGGCTCCCCAAGCTCAAAATACGTGGTGTATACGATAGCTTGTGTATATAGAGAATTGCCAATTCTCTATATTTATTCACATTTATTTATTCTATACAATATTTTTTACGATCGGTGATTTCCCCATACAGTGTATGGGAAATCACCGAACGTAAAAAAAATTGTGTAAATAACTATCTCATTTGAAATAAAGTTTTCCTACCACAAATGTGTCGCGAACTAGTCTCTTGTGCCGATTTTAAAGCCATTCTGACGCCGGTTAGTAAAGTTGTGATAGTAAAACAGGAGCCATAATCATATGGCTCCCGTAGTAAATATAATAGTGAACTGTTTTCCGTTTGACGCCATAGTTTTTGCAATCTTGCCCGCTCATGGCATTTGGCGGGAAACAGTTTCATTGTTAGATGTCATGTCACCATGAACTAGCCAATGAATGGGCGCGCTGTAGCGGGAAAGACGTCAGCTATATAACAATCCTTATTATTATTATTAATATTATTTTTTTATTATTATTATTAATTTTTTATATATATGGCTAGCTGCGCGAGCGGGCAAGATGACCCAAATCGCGCGCTGTGATTGGCTCCATCTTACCCGCTCGGGACTACCCGCTGTATCCCGCAAGCCATATAATAAATCCTTTATTGACCAAGTTTGTTCGGTCAAGTTGGCTGCGTATTAACCTCGTTCTCTTGGCCAATATCCAGCCATCCTGACCTCACACTTGGTCAATAACCCATATTTTTTCATTCAACATATTACCCCGTTTCTGATTGGTTAAAAAACATACGCATAATCCACCATAACCAGCTGCTGCATGTTGACCAAATTTGGAAAGAACTTTGTCATATTAAACCAATGACGTCAAAAGTTTTGCCGTATCGAACCAAATGACGTGAAAATGACGTCGAAAGTTCAGCCCACTGCAGGTTATTAAACCGTTGACCGAGAAAACCTTGGGATGAGGTTGTGTGTTTATTCTGCGAAAGCCGAATTCAATACTTACTAAGTATCAGTCTTTTATCATTTTCTATTTATGTGGCTGTGGCTCACAAGAGCTGGGAACTACCGAATTATAATAATAATAATAATAATGCTTTATTTATATAGCGCTATTTCCTTTTAGCCCAATAGCGCTTTACAATAATTACAATTTGAATAATAGAAATGGCATTACAGTAAAAATATATTAAAACTATTTAAAGATGTTGAAACTATATTCCAAAATTAAAACTATATAACATGCTAAATTAAGCTAAAACATTTTTAAAAAATATATGTTTTAATATAGGTCTTGAAACTTGACAATGAGCTACTCTGTCTGATAAAATCGGGGGGGAGTTCCATAAAGTGGGTGCTGCAAAAGAGAAACACCTATGGCCATAGCTTCCTAGCTTGACGAGTGGTATTTTTAGGAGGTTTTTAAGAGGAGGACCTCAGATTCCTAGCCGGTGTATAGGGCTCTAATAGTTCAGTAATGTAACTAGGGGCCTGGCCATTAAGCGCTTTGTAGGTGAGAAGTAGTATCTTATAGTTAATGCGCTGGTTAACTGGAAGCCAGTGCAGTTGCTTTAGGACAGGCTTAATGTGGTCATATTTCTTGGTGCGAGTGATAATACGGGCCGCAGCATTCTGGACATTTTGTAAACGATCTATTAGAAAGGTGGGTAGCCCATACAATAGTGAGTTAGCACTATCAAGCTTAGAGGTAATAAATGCGTGAACCAGCTTTTCAGTGTCTGCTTGAGATAAACAGTCTCTTATTTTACTGATGTTCCTGAGGTGGAAGAAACAGGTCTTGCAGATATTGGTAACGTGCTTATCTAGTGACATGTGCTCATCGAAGATAACTCCAATGTTCCTTGCAGATGAGGTTGGCTTGATCCGTTCACCAGACACATCAATGTATTCTATTGATGGGGGTGGGCGATGTCGTGCGCTTAGGACCAATAGCTCCGTTTTTCCTCTGTTCAGTTTAAGCTTATTGCTTACCATCCATGAATCGATTTCGGAAACACATGCTTCTATCCTAGTTATGGAGCCGGCTTGCTCAGCAGGTGTGGACTTAAATGAGAGATATAGTTGAGTGTCGTCGGCGTAGAGGTGGTAATTAAGTCCATGCCGTCTAATTATGTTTCCGATGGGCGACGTGTATAGCAAGTATAGGATCGGCCCTAAAACTGATCCCTGGGGAACTCCATAGCGGAGTTCTTTCACTTTTGATTTGATTCCGTTAATCATCACAAACTGCTTCCGATCTTGAATGTAGGATCGGAACCATTTTAGCACATTTCCTTTCACACCATAGCGTTTTGACATTCTTTCCAGTAGCAGCTCATGGTCGACGGTATCAAATGCTGCAGACATGTCCAACAGTAGTAGGACAACGTATTTCTGATTGTCTATTTCACAGAGAATATCATTTTGCACCTTTAAAAGGGCAGTCTCTGTACTGTGAAAGCATTTACACGCTGACTGAAAAGATTCCTCTAGGTCATTATCATGTAAGTAATCACTCAATTGACAAGATACTGCCTTTTCAATTCAACCTTCAGATTTGAGATAGGTCTGAAATTTGGATAATCCTCAGAATCTAGGTTGTCCTTCTTCATCTTCGGTTTAATCATTGCTTCCTTCAGTGTAGTGGGAAAAAATGCTGATTGGAGCGACATGTTAACCATGTTAGTGAGAGTGGGTAGAAGAGTCGATTTGCATTCCTTAAAAATAGATGCTGGTATAGGGTCAAGATCGCACGATTTTTTACCGATTTTGTCCACAAAACGTTCCACCTCTGTCGCTGTCACCACTCTGAACTCTGTGAGTTCAACATGACATGGCTGTTCATTTGCTCTGCAGGACTGGATAGTGGAAGTCAGTTCATTGGATAGCTGCATTCTTATGGCTGCTATCTTCTTGTCAAAGAAGTCGGCAAAGTTATTCGTAAGCTCAGTCATAGAGGACTCAGTTGGATAGCGTTTCTCTACTTTACGATGTAGCAACTTGTCGACTGTGGTAAAAAGTATTTTGGGATCTAGTGCGTTCTCTGATATAATTGATGAGTAATATGAAGCCTTCGCGTCCTTGAGCATTTTGTTCACTATCTGACACTGGTCAACATACATCTGTCTGTCGACACACAATCTTGACATTCTCCATCGGCGCTCGAGCTTCCGACGTTTTCTCTTGGCATCACCAATACCCTCATGGTACCATGGTGCCGATGGGCGGAGAGTTTTCATGCGTTGTCTCAGAGGCGCATGCTTTTCTAGTGTTTCTTTCAATGTGTTTTCGTATAGATCGATAAGGTTCGTCAGATCGAGGGTATTGGTTGTCAGAAGGTTGGACTGCTTTAGATCATCGTTAAAGCTATCCATATTTACAGAGTGCAGCTTACGACAACTTCACGAATTTGATTTTACTTTTGATTTTTGATTTCGTGATTTGACTTTTTTGATTTTCCCATCTGAACCGGCATCTCATCGGTAATGTTTTGCGGTGAAAAAGTATTGACTGTATTCTTCTAATGATGTTTAATATTTATTGAAGTGCCAAAAAGCCTGATAACGAAAAAAGAATAGAGGACGAGCAAACTTTGGCAGAATTAAGTTCGGCTCATCGCCGTTCGCTAACAAAATGTCAGTTAGTGCAAACCAGTTACATTAAACGAATTAAATTGTTCTTGTTTGCCACATATTCAGCATCTTATTAACCGAGCTTAGTTGGTCTGTATGGGAGAATCTTGACTTTGGTCATGTGTACAGATCTCACTACGGGTTCGGTGTGTACTCAAGACCTCAGTCTAGATTCTCCCATACAGACCAACTAAGCTCGGTTAATAAGAGCTAAGTAATAGACGAACAGAAAACCAGTCAGCGCAAATCAGTTCCAGGCGATTTATTCAGTTGCTCTTGAAAACGCAAGTACGCTAGTAGCGTTTCGCTCATGCTACACCTCTTTAATTTTAATAAGAGGATCTGGATGGGTGGGGGAGGGGCGGAGTGCTATGTCAGTAATCAGTTAAGTGGCTGTTAATAATTTACTTAAGGTCTTAAATGGCTTACGCCTCTCCTAGGTGACAACCTTTCATAGAAAATATGCACATAATTAAATGCAAAACCCTTATTTTCTTAAAATTATTTGTGTTTTACTTTTCATCATTATAGAAACTCAGGGTGCTCAATTGTATTTTACAAGAAACTACTTCTTATATATGAAAATCAATTCCTAAATAATGTCTACTAATGCCGGAACGTTATAAATCCAGGCCAAAACGAACTTGTACTAACCCTTCGGGTCTCAACACGATCTATCCACCACTGGGTCTTGATAAATAGAGAAGCG
>JAEMPF020022459.1:7500-29937 GCA_022496165.2 Catalaphyllia jardinei
CAGCCTTCTGTCAACACTTGACAGTGACCGGCTCTGGGGCATATCAGGGATGTCAGCTGTACCACACTTGAAGAGACATCTTTAAGTTCAATAGAGCAAACGTACGATGTACATTTGTTCGTTCTTGGATCCAGTCCTCCCGTCAAAAGGACGCTTCGGAGGCCAGTGGATACTGCACAGAATGAATCCAGCTCCACATTCGGTACTACGGGTTGATGATCAATTGCATTCCATGTGTTATTTTGGCCGCTAAAACCTTCTGCGAAAGGAACTAAGAGATCTCGGACACAAACGTCTCTGAGTCCACCGATTGCAAAAAGCTTGTCCCCTAAGCTCATCATTTGAAGCCTGAAACCAACATAGCAACTACCAATATGGTGTCAGTAAATCGACAGCAAAAGAAAAAAAGCCACCAAATTAGAATCATGACTGCCCAAAGGAGATTTTATTGGATTCCCTGCACTTATTCATGCCTCATCCGGCTCTAATAGTTTTGTAAGTATTTCTCCTATGTTTAAATGAAGTTGCTAAGCGAAAATCGCCGCGGCGATACAAATGTCCCGTTAAGATTTTGCTAAGGAAGACATAGCGATCTAATTCCTGAGCAATTGCCGTGAAGTTTGTGATCACTCTTCCACGCTAAAAGCAACGGCTAGCGGAATAATAGTTCTGGGCTAAACTGGAGTACCTGTTTCATTTTTACCTCATGGTATGACGTTAAGTTATGCTGTGAGGTTTAGGGTTGATTTGGGGCTGGAATTCAAATAAAATCACTCACTCAGTCACTCGCTATCTCACTCACTCATTCACTTACGCATGCACGCACCCAGCCACCACCGGTGACCATGTTAGAGTCCTGAACCAATCCTGTAGGAGGTCAACTCTTCTTATATGAACACTTCCTTTAGTTCCAAAACGTTTCCTGGCTGCAGGCTACGCGATAGAAAACGTGCCACAGTCAATGTAGCGACAACTGGATTTATTCACTGTCAAACTTATAAAACCGTGAATACCTAATTAGTAAAATATGTATGGAGTGTATATTGTCTTATAACCAATCGTAAGCGCGATTTTTAGAGCACAGAACCAGAGAAAACGGCTGGGTTTCCATCTGATTTTGGTTTTCGGGAGACTCCTGGAAAATCATTGAGAGGAGATGTAGATGCGAAAATCTAAACAATTGCTATTCCTTTGTATCCGTTGTACTGCGAGCCACATTCACTCCATGGTTTGAGGGATTTCGGATTTGTGACGGTTTTGCTACGTAACAGCCTATGGAAGAGTTGGGAGCAGAAGTTACCTCTTGTCTCAAACCGAGAAGAAAAGAGAGAAAGCAGAGTATCTGCAATCAGGGAAAAGGAGAAAAACCGATCTGGATGATTGAGCTGCCGGTCGCACTGATGACAATAGTTAGAAATCTCTCAGACTCTCTTCGCGAAGGTTTAACCAGGATGAGAAAGCAATTATGTAAATTCCTGTACAACTGAGATGAAGGAGACCCAAGTAAATTTGTTTCGGGACCGATCGTTTTATCCATTTTCTGTGGTTTATGTTGTTTGAAGATCTCGCTGGTGACTGGTTATAAGACGATAACAATTCCACCTAGTTTATTTTAGGTATTCAAGGCTTGAATGTGGGCACGATATTTTCCAATATTTTACGATACCTCCATCGAGGGATCTTCATACGAGACAGATCCATCCATTTCGTCGACACTGTCGAGGATGGCTGAATTATCACATCCACCTGCCACCACGATCACTTCAACACGTCGGCATGACTTTCTTGCAGTGATATTGCCAGCTTGTCCAGCCCAGGGCACTTCTTTAACTCTTGCAAAAACCGTGAATTGGTTTCGTCCCTCTTGATCTAAATTGTCTTCATTGGTTGGCAGAGAAATAAACGGCAGCCGAATTAATTTCAACAATTCAGTAAAATAGTCCTTTCTCGCTCCCGGATTATAATTTATCCAATCTTTTATGATTTCAAGAAGTTGCTCTTCGTTTTCAATTTCTATGTCGTCGCTGGACAGAAATTTGACAATATCTCCTTTTGCCAACTTCAGAAAGGTTTCTGTTTTGGCAATTTCTGTGAACTTTCGGTTAATATATTGAGTCACTTTTTGAGTCACACCGTCGCAAGAAAAATCGTCAGCAATCGTACATATCGTAAAACAGTTTTCCATGTCGACTATGCTCTCTAGAAATTGACAACATGCTTTCTTGATCTCGTCTATCAAAAGAAAATTGGACGCCTGTAACAGTTCAAACACATTTCCTAAGTGAATTTGTATCTGGCCCGTGTACATGAATTCCAATATGCTTTCCATTGCTGCTCGGCTAACACTTACTAGAGTAACTCTTTTCTTGTCCTTTTCTACCATATCTGTGGTAAACATGGCTAGAAAGAAACTGCTGTTAGCTGCAAGAATACCCCTATGGGCTGAAAACTCCTTGTCATCCACTATCAATTTAATATCACAAGCTGTTCCTGAAAGTCTCTGTGTGTTTAGCATCGACATGGTTTTGTTCTCATGACCTTGCATTTTGAGGGAAGCGGAGTTGTCTTCGTTGGTAACAAGTTCCATTTTCTTTACTTCGACAAATCTGTGTGGAAGAATTAAAAAATTGTGTCTTTATTGACCAAGGTCAGAATGAAACAAAATATGTTGCTCCTTGCCTATTTAAATAGTGCCTGTGTCTGCTCTAGTTGGGTAATATGACAGTTATGGTAACTGATGTAGCAAACAAACAATAACGGATATCCGACCAATTCAGTGGGTTGGGATTATGCTAATATGCGTTTGTCACCAAAAATGAACTTTCGTATCTAGTGCTCTAGCTCTGTTACTTATAACAGCTCTTATAAATTCCGGTTTTGACACAGCGGTAAAAGAAAACAAAAAGCCCTCACCGAAATATCGGCGTGTTTTTGAGGAGGTTTGATTTGGCTCGCATGACCTGGTTTGCATTGTTGTTACTTCGGGCATGTAACACTATGAGTACCTTGGATCAGAAAAAATCACTCAGACATCAACTAATTAACAAACATATTTTTTAGAAAATTATCTGATAGATAGCGAACCCATTGGAACAAATCCGCCGCACTATATACTTAATTAACATGTAAACGGTCATACTGTATGCTTTAAGCTTCGATCTTGTCAAAATATTTACAATGGCTGCTTGTTTGACGTGGGGCAGGGGATATCACTGAATTTATCATACTCAATCGCAGTTATGTCTGAAACCGGGGGGTGGAGGGTAGTACTCCCAGATAAATTGGGTAGGGGTGTACGGCCCGCTTCCCAAAACTCTTACCTATTTATGACCAAAATCTGCGATTTTTCCTAGCCCATTTATGACCTGACCAAAAATTTGATAGTGTGGTCTAGAACACTCGAGGGCTATGTCTGGTCAACATAAGTTAAAAAACCACGGGAGCCCGGCCCGTGACGTCCGGAACGCGTGATAAGCTGTTGGGGCTCAGAGTTACCGTAAACATAATTTGTGAAGGGTTTTTTTTTGCTGGTCTTATCTAGCCTGCGAAGCAGACGTTAAACCTTGGGGAGAGGAAGGCAAAGCGCGGATGGAAGGAGGGGGACATGATGAAGAAGTAGCTTCCAAAAAATGAATCCAAGACTAGAGTGCAAAATCGATACCCTATTTATAACCAAGATGGGTGCGAAATGGCCAAAATTAAATCGATACTCTATTTAAACGGCTGTAGGGAAATACCCTACCCCTTAGGGCAGCACATACTTATATAGCCCAAATAAAGACAAACTCGACCAGTGTGCCAATTGTAGACAACGCAGCGGGCGTAAAGCAATCAAAAAAATATTCTTTTCTGCGCCCTGAAGAAAATGAGAAACCTTTTTAAACCGAATTCAATCAAAGCGAAGCTATAAGAAATGACAACTGTAGCAATCTATCGGTCAGCGACCCACACCACAAGTGAGTAAACTCGACGTCGGCCAGTCAGCCAACTTTGTCACCGCCAGCGAGCAAAAAGCAATCAGAGCAATATCTACAAACTTTACAATATTTGCGTCAGAATTAAAGACATTTGACGTTGAATTGAATACATGACTCTGTGTTTTTAAGTTTCTAATTAGTAGTTGTTTTGAATGATTGTTCGTTAGCACTTAGCGTAAGCTACATCCAGTATAGGCCAAATAAAGGAGTACTACCCCCAGGGTCTGAAAAGAAATCAAGTCAAATCAGATCAGTATACCGGCTGCTTGATGGGAAAGGCTACACATCAGAGCCTAGTTTCTTACTACACTTTATTCGACTGTAGACTCCTCACATTCGAGCTTCGAAGAGAAGCTGGAAGACCGACTTCCGGCTTGAATAATTATCCGCCCTCATCCATCATTTGCTCTATTTTCCCTGTCTTATAAGAGCGAACCGCGCTCCTCCAACACTGATGACGAACTATACAATCTTCGGCGTCGTTTTTTAATTAAAACATCTAAATGATCTGCATGGTTAGCTCTTTTACCAATTTGATTGCGACGTATTCGTTGTGTAGAATTACTGTAGAAATGAGATGTGAGACCAAATTACAAGTCAAAGACAATCAGATATAACGCGCTTGGTTGGCCAGTGTATAGCTTATAATTACTGCGTCCCAATTTCTAATAGAGGTTTATGTGGGGAGCTTTACCTTATTGTCTTTAATACTAATCTTGTAGCCTCGGAGTGTTTTCATACGAATCGAAACAAAGTAGTGAACTGAAATAATTACATCAAGAAGTCACTATATATCGTTGCGTTTATAACTTCGAAAGTAAGCACAATGATTATGCCATGTGCCTAGGCTAACAGAGAGCTTTGAGAGCATGGTCGGGCCTTGTTTTCCTATGAGCATTTCGCTCTAACTTGTCTTGAACAGAAGGGATCTTAGCTTGAACATTTAATGTACGGTAATCACGGCAACGTCAATCAAACGGGAAAATATTTCTTAACTTACCGGAAGCGGTTACACAAAGGCCCTTTGTGGAATTGACTTCTCTTTGTTCAAATGTCTTGAAGGGAAACATAACATATGTGGCCTTATGATTTGTTACTGCGATGCCTTCGGGGAGCTGAGGAGCTAATTTATTTACTTGTTCATGCAACTTCTTGATTTCTGTAAACTTGTCTACCTATTCACTTTAGTTAAGACATGACCCACCTAGATTAGCATCCGTTACCTGTGCATGGGCATGTCCAATTTATGAACAATACCAATTAGAAAAGTAAAGAACTGAGAGCTGAGGTATTAAGCCTCCTATGCAGAAGTTATTGCTCTCCACACACTTCCCAGGAAGTATGCTCAACGAGCCCAAACAGAAAGCTACCTAGGCGGCTGCTAGAATTACGTCTGCGTAGAAAGCTATGCTCGTTGATCAGGGTTGTAGGACGAAGGGCTCACCTTAAGTGCAAGCAAATTGGATATGAAAAGGAAGCGCGTAAAGCAACTGTGGATAGTTAATGTATCAGCATACCCCAAAATTGGTCATATTTTAAAGAATGTTTTTACTTTTTCAGATAGATCTTATTGCGATCTTTCATTTAAAAAATATTCTCTGGAAAAAATTGATTCCAAGCGGAGTTGTAAACAAAAGGCCTTTCTTTGCATTTGTTACCACTAATTGTTAGCTGTCAGCGAGTTGCCACGAGAAGTAAATTGACAGATTGCCGCGTATGAACGATTGTCAAACGTTTGTGTTTGGAAGTCGACGAGCTGTTCTGCGTGTTCTTTGTATGTAGATTGTTGAAGTAAGCTTAAATATGTCGTCGAAGAAACGCAACTTGAAGTTCGTGTCCATTTGCAAGTCCGAAAAAGGCACCGCGGAGGTGAAAGTCGGGAAAAGTCGGGGAAAAAGGTTTCAACAAAATTAGATCAGAATTAGGCTGAGGCACTAGCTGGCTAGTGACAACTCGAGCAGGAGAAGTTGTTTTCACTGGACGAGGAAGACATTTGACATTCTCTAAGCATTACTTCCCTTGCGTTTTCGCTTTTCGAAGCGGTAAACAGTAACATCTTGACCTCGGTACTTTGGGAAATACTGCGCCATATTCGGAAAACCTAATATTTTTATTTTAATGAATATACCTTCGTAAACTACAATTCTTAAGGTTTCGGAAAATATCTACTTTACTAGGGTCTCCGTCAAAAGTCCGACCGTAAAGCGGCGCTAACGAATGATGGTCATTTCGGGTATACTGATACCTTAAAATAACAGCTTAGTGTTTTGATTTGCAGTGACATTCTGAATATCCGGTGGCTGATGGTTCCGAGTTTATTTGCGTTCAGTCAAATCAGGCATATAGCAATAATTCAACTTAACTTTGATAATTCGGAATATCTTGAAACGCAACTTCAGAAGGAGAATCTTTATTTGTCTGTATTGAAACGATTAAACGTTCTCTGGCTGATGACAAATTTAGAAGGTCCAGAAGGACCCACGCCTCAACACCCTCGACACCATGCCAGATTTAGTAAATAGAGCCTATGACGAACTATGCAGCCCTCGACATCATTCCTTTAGATATTTCATTAATGATCGTTATATCGTTAGCTCTTTTATCAGTTTGACGGTACATATTGGTTGTGTAGAAATTGACTCTACAGCTGAAATGTGAAACCAAATCGAAATTTAGGTAATCGACCATCAGATAACACGCTTAGCTAGCCAGCCTAAAGTCTTACTGCGTCCCATTTTAAGTAAAGATTAATAACATGGCGGCTGGTTGATTCTCTCGACGGCAGGCTAACCCAAGTGTCTGCAAAAAGGACTAGAAAGACTAGACAGATGTCGAAATCATCTGCCTGCGGCTACCTTTGCCATTCTTTTGTTAATACCCTTTGTTGAGCACTAATGTGACAGGAAATATTTATCAATCTGAGAAACAGGTAAACAATAAAGAGGGCCAATTAATTCAGTGGGACACGTCACCGAGAAACTGCACTTTGGCTAATCTAGCCTGCGTGCATGTTTCCAGAGTTCTATCCAGGAAGGAAGCCTATTTCCATTACGACTTCCTGTTGCCAATATTTCAAAGTTTATTTATGCCCCTTAACATAAATATAAGTGTGAGTTTTACCCGCCAGTTCACTTTCAAGTAAATTCAAACTCTCGTAGTCTACGGAAGCCCCGCAATTTAGTCCACCCCTCGATATGCAGGTCTTCCCCCTGGAGCTGAGCCCTATCTCTCGTTGGATAGCTGGGCATTAAAAGAAAACTATATTTCAAGGATATTGTAGTTGCAGATAGTTACTAATTCGTCACAGTTACTTTGTAACATTTTGGTGAGTTTTGTTTGTCTTGCTCTAGGATTACATGCAGAATTTCCCTCATATCTTCTATAAATTAAAAGCTTACCCTTGGTGATTTCGTATTTGAATTAACTCTCTTTGTGGAAATGACTTCTCTCTGTTCAAATGTCTTGAAGGGAAACACTTCCCGTGTAGGTTAAATGGGTTTCGTATTGGGAACGAAATCAAGGAAATGACCTAGGTATATATCACCTTCTTCTCAGGGGTTGTTATTACTCTCCACACAAAGAAAAAACTACGTAGCTAGGCGGCGGCTAATATGACGTATGCGTGGAAAGCTATGCTTGTTAATCATGGGATTAAGAGTGAGCTTTCACCTTTTGTGTAAGCAAAGTAGAAATGGAAACAAAACGCGCAAAGCAATTGTGGGCAATAATTCAACTAACTTTGATCGTGCCCCTACAATCAAATTACCGATATCCATTTGCTTTTACATTTTCATACACAATTGGTCTTTCCTAGATATCCTACGAAATTTCAATCTATTTCGAACATTAGAAGTTTCGTATTTTGGGTGTTTATTTCCGAGTGTTTGCGGTCGCCATTAATTTTCCTTGTTCAAAGTCTTGGTTGAGAATTGTCATTTTGTCAAAAATACCACACGGGTTAGAATTATAATAACAATAGTGTAAAAAATTGCTCAAATATAAGAGCCAAAGGTTTTGTTATTCTTCATGCGCATTGCAAAGCTATTGTCATCATTACCATAAATTTCAGCGATTACTTATGTCAATGTCATTGGTGTAGCCTGCGAACAGGCTCCTGTTGGGGAAAAAAATTCGGCGAGCGAAGCGACGAAGCAAGTGGGAGTCGGAGCGTGACTCCGCGAGCGAGGCGAGTGGGACGCGGGGGAGCCTGTAGACATTGTTTTCAATGTACCGTTCCGCCCCTTGGTGATTAGCCTGTTACACATCTTTCTAGGAGGTAATTCAACCTGTCAAAATTGATGGGTTTCCCCGCGCTGATGAATCGGCTTTTCATAACAATCTACCGTACGCGGGTTTTGCGGAACGGGGAAATGCAAGACGAACGGGAGCGTATTTGCCGGTTCTTCAAAAAGTTGTTGAATCCGCCTCAAGGGAAAAGAGTGCTGGTGGTTTCAGTTTTTAACAGGTTGAAAAACAAAGAACTGATTACGGCTTCTGGTCAAGAGAGTGTAGTTTTGGCTGACAAAGTAAAAAAGCAAGGATGGTGAATGAAATAGACCGGCCAAACACGACGCCTACTGTTCGTGGCATTTGTTTATTTGCCGTTTATTTTTCGGTCTTTCGACCTTCTTGTCGCTTCACTCTTGTCTATGAGGGGCACTTCGTATTGTGTTATAAGGAGAAAATAGAGCCGTTATATCGAGCTCCAGAAAAATAAGCTCGATCAGACAATGCAAGAAAAACATGAGGATTTCTCTGGACAAACACGCGCGTATAGCTTTCTCGAAGTAAAGCTACAGCGTCTCCGAAAAAAACGTAGGATCGGAGGGCAAATATGATACCCGTGACAAGAATCTATCTGTACTTGCAAACAGTTCTAATCATAGCCGGCCCGGCGTCACAATTTAGGGGCTTTGGTAAAACCCGTGACGGTCAACATCCGTGACGGTCAAAATGTTATGACCGTCACGGAAGCGTCACGGATCTGTCACGTGGCTATCACGTCACCGAATTTCAATAAAAACTTAGGTTTTTAAAGCGAATTTGGCGTTCATCCGTCACGG
Organism: Catalaphyllia jardinei; assembly: GCA_022496165.2. NCBI lineage: Eukaryota > Metazoa > Cnidaria > Anthozoa > Scleractinia > Caryophylliidae > Catalaphyllia > Catalaphyllia jardinei. Next base: position 16,541 of record JAEMPF020022459.1, read on the forward strand.
ATTATCACTAAGCCGTCACGGATTCCAGCAAAAACTTAGGTTCTTAAAGCCAATTTTGCCTTTATCTGTCACGGGTATATTTATAAATAAAAATTTTTCATTTTTATTTATCTATAGATAGTTAATAAAATTTGGCAAAAAACATTATCAGTGTACTATTATTATCTACCGAATGAAATTTCGCAACAATTGAAATTTCATTAATGGCGAAATATTTTCCACTTAATATATATATTATAACCACAAATTTCGCATTTATTGAAATATCATTAACCGCGAAATATTTTCCATGCAAAATATATATTATGAGCACAAATTTCGCATTTATTTAAATTTCATTAACGGCGAAAATTTTCCCTATAAATGAATATTGGAACCATAGCATTTCGCAGTTATTGAAATGTCATTAACGGCGAAATTTTTCCGTCCAAATATGATTGGAACAACAAATTTCGCGGTTATTTAAATGTCATTAACGGCGAAAAGTTCTGTCTAAATATATATGGACACAATAAACTTTCGCAGTTATTGAAATGTCATTAACGGCGAAATGTTTACTTCTAAATATAACTTGGAACCTTAGAAGTTCGCAGTTATTTAAATGTCAATAACGGCGAAACGTTTCCATCTAAATATAACTTGGAACCTTAGAATTTCGCAGTTGTTTAAATGTCATTAACGGCGAAATGTTTCTTTCTATATAGATCTTAGAACCACGCATTTCGCAGTAACTGAAATGTCAATAACAGCGAAGCGTTTCTGTCTAAGTATGTATTGGAACCATAAAATGTCGCAGTTATTGAAATGTCATTAACGTGGAAAAGTTCCCCTCTCGCTATATAGTAGAATCACCACAGGTAGCCCGAGCTACTTTGGGGACCGTCCACATGACATTGCGTTATACAGCGTTATTAACAGAGTTTGTATGGGAATATAATGATAGTACAAAATAGTTGAAAATAAGGGGAACAAAATAAGAAAATAGACTTACCTGTCCTGTTGTGTGTATAACTTGTGCTTTTATGACGTTTGGAGCGGTTTCAGAGCGATTTCAGTGGGTTTTAGCTTCTCTGTATTCTTCTCCATATAAAGAGAGCTTTCTACGCCCTTTGAGCGCTTGCCTGCAGAACAGATGTATTTTTTTGCGTATGCAGGCGGACAGAGGAAAAAGCGAGGCGATCGCAAAGGAAAGAGCGCGAAATAAAAAACGCCTTTACGCATACCATTGTTCAAGCTGTTCTGCCCCCAGACACACCCCACATGACCAGTTAATCACAGCGTTAAAAAAAGCAGTGGCAATCATAGCGCGTTGTGTGCCGAATGTACAAATTTCAAAGGTCGATCTTGTTTTCAAACGATTCTTGTTTTCAAACGGAGAAATGACTTCTGTGGGACTTAAAATGGAAAGGAAAAACACAAATAAATATTTAGGTGGCCTCAGAATGGAATATTCAGGTGTACAGAGTCCTCAAACCGAATATAAATGATGTGAGCCAAGAAAGCCTTAGAACAATGAAAGAAAGATGTAAATAACTTACCAGTGGCTTTCGACACGCTTCTCTGAAATGAAAGAAAAATTTGTGTCCCGAGCAGGATTCGAACCCGCGACTCCCCGCATACTAGATCGCGGATTTAAAGCACATTTTTCGACTTTAGGAAACGAAAATGGTAATGTGGTAATGTACAGATTACTTTGAAATTTAACTTAAGTTTCGGAACGATTGGTAATGCCACGGTCGATAAAATGACTGCAAAAGTCAGTGGTAAAATGCTTGAAGAAATATTCGCGCTCTTTCCCTCTCGTACGACTTGCCCTTCGCGCTCGCCTCGCTTTCGCCTCTGTTCGTTTGAAATACGCAAAAAAAATTACGCCTGTTCTGCAGGCTATTTGGGCGCCGAAAATTTCAGCGGATAGAACCTGCGATCAGGCGTCCTTCCGACACGAAAAAAAAAGGAACGCCTGATCGCAGGTTGAAGCGGATAGGATTGCAACAGACGCGTAACACGATCGCATGTTTTCAGTCCATCAAGTACAGTGATTTGAATCAACAACAGATCAATTTGCGCTACAATTGTATGGTGCTTTTAGCTGCAAATACGAGGATTCCTCTGCTCCCTGTGCTTTGCTGTGTAATATGTCTGTCGCCTTTGTCATGTCTTTTGAAAAAATCAACGGGTTTGTCGTGGGCGTGGTGAACGCCTTCTGAAACTGGTTTGCTGTTATCGAATTACAAATTATCATTGTTAATTTCTCAGTCTCTTATTTCATTGTCTGCTGAGGAGCACACTGTAGATTTGCGATTAGCTGTTACTGTGATTTTTCCCTTCGGTTTACTATATAATCGTCGGCGTTTAACTTTATGGCCATGGCATCCACTCAGTCAAACCAAAGCTGTACCAAGTCGTATGCTGAGGTTGTTAGTGGAGGATCATCTTCGTGGTCACATTTGCAGACAGAAAACGAAGAACGCGCCATGATCATAGCCATCAGGAATTCATTGCAAGGGAAAACGGTTCGTTCAATCATCGTTTGGTTCGTTTTCATCATCAGCGCTGATTCATATATTGGTTTTGACTTACGTTTGTTTTCTACGATTTAGAGTATTGCTGAAAACGAAGAAGTTTCTAGCAAGTTTGTCTGCGTGGACACTCCTGGATTTGGTGGGAAACGCGGTGAAGTCAGGAGATTAATCGGGGTGAGTTTCAAGTGCAAATAAGAATTATGTTGCAAATCTACCATTCTGATTTCTATGCCCGGTTTACATCACTGCGCAAAAGACATAATGCAAAGGAATCTTGAGCGATTTTGGATCTCTATTGCAGTGGTAATTGCAGCGAATAGCTAGATTCAAAGTGAAACCTCGATTTTCTAAACAATATTCCATGCCGAATTTCGTTTGCTAGTAACGAAATTCGACTGCGTAAAACGAAAGGTTCGTTTGCAAGAAATCAATGTTCGTTTGCACGAAAGGAAAAGCCGTCTGTAGCAAATGAACTTGGGTTTGTTTCGGTAAAATTCCCGTGGAATCCCAGGCATCCAAAGATTCAAAATTCTCACGTAACAAACAATAGGCTTTGTCCATCAACTTCGGTGGGTTTGTTCGCTTTGAATCCGGGGCAGGATTTGCCTGAAGTAATTGGTTTATAAGAATTTACCTGTCCTGAGCTAAAACTTAAAGAAGACCAAAAGCTTTTCGTAAAAACGTAAGTTTTCAATTTTTAAAGTGCCAGGGCCCGCAGCGAGCAGTAAATCGATCACATTTGCGGTGTGAAATCTCACTTTTACATCCGTGAGACTTAAAACATTCTTAAGATACCAAAATATGAACGTGTTTTGGTGTTAATATGTCGAGTGAATGAGTCACATGTCAATAAGAAGTTCTTGTGCGCATTTCTTAGAAACAGAGCCATATCTCCATGGCTCGCACAATGGCTCGCATGGCTCGATCGCACCATGGCTCGCATGGCTTGCCTTGTGACTCGCTTGACTCGCATATTAGTAAGACTCCAGACTGAATCAATTCAGAGAGTGCTGGCTCCATAGGTGTGACAATTTCAAACCTTCACAACACAAAGTTTATCGCACATGTCGGTCATATGAGAGTATTTTGCAGTACGGGCTGAGGAAAATCTGTTCAGCTGACCAGAAAATGTAAAATTCTCAATGAACAGAATATCGCCGAGATTCGCATGGTTGTACACGTTTTTATTCCACAGAATCTTACGCAAATGTCTTTCATTTCTGCCAACTTCATTCCCAAACTTTTCTCTTTTTGTTATTATTCTTAAAATCTTAACTGTTTTGGTAGAGAAAATATCCGTACAGGGCAACTACTTCTATAACTGTCTCGCTACTAACGCTGCCGTGTTCGCGCATTGCTGCGTCATGATCTGGTTGATTGTTGCTCCAGACTGACGCTCAATCCTTGTTTCTAAGTAACATCGCTCTCAGCATGGAAACCTGGTTTAAACGTCCGCTTTTAGAAGTCGTGTACGGTTCCACACGGAGGAAATAATCACATGTACGTGGATGTGTGGGCAGTGTGCGACTTCAAGAAAAGTGGTCCTTTTGCAAACAAAAGGCTTTTGTAAAACAATTTTAAAAGGACCCTATGCGGCCATTTTGGAACAGAGGCGGAAAAGAAAAAGTGCACGTGAGCTCCGTAAAACCTTTGAGATATTTGAAAAGTACATCTCTTTTACAATAACTAACTGAATTTAATGAAAAACTTGCAGGAGATTTTTTTTTCATTAGCCAATTTCGTTTGAAAGGGAGAAATATCACACCTTAAACAGGAAAAATATTGAGATCAGTATATTTTTGGTCAATATGATTTATCGAGTTCAACTTTTCCTGAAGCGTCTTCTAGGTAACGCGCATGCATGAAAAATGAGCACGTTGATCTTTCGAAAATAGCTCCGACCAGCACAATATCTTTAATGGACTTACAAAGCTGATCGCAAAAAAACCCCGGGATTTTTGCCGTCTTTGACGTTTTCAATCTAAAGTTCCAGCCCTTTATTTTATTTGCAATTAACTGCTCAAGTTCAATTCTTTAGCGCACCGAGTAAAAGTTCCAAGTTAACACCTAAAACGAATTCTGGGTAGTTTCCTGACAACGGCGAAAGGGAAATCTAGGATTGAAATCTAGGATTGAAATCTAGCTAGAGTGCTCGCTTAACAAACAAGTAACTGCTAGCATGACAGACATGACGAGAAAGATAGAGCCGCCCTTAGTCCTGTGTTATGGTAACCCCTAATTATTGAGTGAGGAGATTACCTTCTCCGCAAAATCGGAAAGGAAGAGGTTTTAATGCATGGTGAATTTTCGTATGATAATTAAAGCTAAGACCCCGCATTCACTGAGTCCATAGTGCATTTAAACCCCTCATTACCTAGAATATATAATGGAGTTACACCATCTTTGCCTCGTTTGCCCCATAAAGGCTACGTGATTCTCACAACATGCAACTATCAATGGTAATCTCATGGAATGGAAGAAGAATATTTTTGCTTTTTAAGATGAGTAAAAAAGTGATCTTCTTTCGTCCACAGATCAAGGCAAAGAAACCTCCCAAATTTGAATCTTGGGAACAAGAAGAATACTGCGCAGGACTTCCCTGTTTACCACTTGGGCGTTATGTGTATCGTGAGGTTTGTAAATCGCAAGTTGTAATTACCTTTCTCTCTCATTTCATCTTGGGAAAAATTCGACCTATCTATCGACATTTGTACGACATAACCCTTTTAATGACTACATTTGGATGCATTTATGATCTCTAGTTCCTCCCCCTCTCCGTTACAAGTTTGCCATTTTAATAGGTATTATCTTTTTCAACCAATTTGTAATTTTCGTTTTAGCACTTCACACAGTCGAAAAAAAGAGAAGCTGTTGTTTCAAAGACCAAATTACCTAAGGTATGTACCAAAAAAAAGAGACTACCATTACATTACAGTGTAGTTCCTGCCACGCAATGGCGACTTCGGTAACGTCATCCCGCACGTCGTTTTCAAGGCTACAATGGGCGACAAAAGTGTTGAGACACTTGGCAATAAAATCTATTTTCGAGCGTCTTGGACACAGTTTTCCCCCTTCCCCCCCCCCCCCCCTCCATTTTTCTATTTCTTTGACTGCTCGGACCACAGCGCCTACACAACATTGAATTGGGGGGCTGGGGGTATCAGCATGGATTATTAATCGACTGGATTGGAAACTAGTGATCACATGGGGTGTTTCCGGTTGGCTGATTGGCTGATACTTTGGTTCAGGATGGCTGCAACAGAGTGGAAATTTGTGACGTGAAGAGATGGCGTAAGTATAGCGAAAGTGCAGCAAAATCATAAGGATTCTTCTCGTTTTAGCGCTTGTTTATTTGCAAGTTATAATGTTTTCTTTATCTTTTGTTTTACGGCGATTTCAACTCGGCCAAGCCACGCGCGAATCTTCAAGGTAAGCATTTGCTGTTGTTGTTTACTTTCATTTTGCCTTGTTTCTGAGAAAATCGCGTCACAGAATAAGGTCTTTTAGGTTCAAAAATAATTGTATGACGTCACGAATTTCCACTCTGTTGCGGCCATCGCGTCAGCTAGTTTCCAATCCAGTCGATTGATAATCCATGGTATCAGAGAATCAACCCTAGAGGCAAATAAATTAGAACAAGTGCTTCAATATCGAAAAGCGTCATTTCCTGAAAGTGTCTCAACTACTTTTGTCGCTCATTGTAGTTCCATAGTTCCCTGCCATCGTTGAAAAAAAACTGCAATAAATTCAACCGAGAGACACGGGGTTCTAAAAATTAATCACAATCGAGCATATTTAAGTATTTAAATAAGTGTGTCGTTGCACCCCTTCGTAGATGCGAAAGAGGACCGAGAACCGTGCGAAAGCGCTGTGCGAATCCCACTTTGACAACTGCACTTCGCTGGACAAATCGCGTACATCCAAAGTTACAGGACGATTTCGAGGTACGAAGTTTGTATTTCCAAGCTAGTTTTAAATTTTCCATTAATTGATGGGATATATAATTATATCTAAATGCAATTTAAAATGATTTGCATCCTTGACTGAACACTAAAGGGCTAAATCACTGAACGCTGATTGGCTCAGACAGAGGTTATTGTTCTTAATCAAGGGCATTTCTAGTTATAAAGGGGGCGATGTTGGTAATCATTATATAATAATCACTTTTGGTAATCGAACTCTGTTTTTTGGGCCAGGAAATTTAGTGACTCTGGTTGATACCAACTCTCACCGAGTCGATTGTTTTGTTTAATGTTACTGAAAGTGGTACTTCCTCTAAGTGGGTTTCCTAGAAATGAATAAACCACGCAATTTCCGGATTAATTTTGCCCTTTATTGACAAGTTGGACCCGCTGCTTAACTGCTCTCCTGTCACGTCTTGTTGTTGAGGTTCGATTTCAACATCATGATCATGATAATAATCATAATAATAATTTTGATAATCATAATGATGACAAATTCATATGATTACTATAATAACGATAACGATAACGATAATGATAAATTTAAAACGAATTTCGATATTAATAACAGAAAGCAGTTATTATTTTTATAATAAGAACCTTCCCAACACCCTTTCCACCTGAAAAAGTTGGAATGTCAAATAATAATAATGATACTGATGATACTGATGATACTGATGATAATAATGATATGTAAACTAAACATTCGTTGCGTGCTTGTTACGTATTGACCGTCAAAAGAACAGAAACCCGCGTGTTAGGCGGTTTTATCCAAATACTCATTGTGTACTTCATAATATATTTGCAGGCAACAATAAAGTCAACGTAAATCAAACCATATTTCGTGCTGGTGGAGAGGGTTCTACTATAGTGAAGCAGGAGCAGATTACAGTTCTTAAAGATAGCTTTGCGAGTGGCGCAACCTCTCGTGTTTACAAAGGCATGTATACAGACGAACGTGGAACAACACACCCAGTTGCAGTAAAAGAATTTGTACTGGCTATGACACGACGCATGCAAAGAAAAGTTGACAAAGAGGCAACATTGTTGCAAACACTAGTTCATCCAAATGTCGTGCGTTTTTATGGAAGGATAGAGGAAACTTCTAGCTTAGTAACCGAATATATGGAAAAAAGTATGTCGGCGAATCATGAAGATGTCTCGATAAACAATGTCCGACAACTGCTAGACGAGCTAGAGCAAGAGTTACCTTGGCATTTAAGACTGAAAATTGCTTTGGAATCGGCCATCGGAGTTTCATACCTCCATAACTCTGGATGCATTCACTGCGATCTAAAGTCAGCGAATGTATTCCTTGGGAAAGATGAAAAGAGAGACTGGGTAATAAAAATTGGAGACTTCGGGGAAGCTAGAGCAGAGCACAAAGATCACCTGATGTCTCAACTGTCTTATCAGGATCCTATGAGCAATGCAGTCGGGACAGTCCCTTTCATAGCCCCAGAAGTCATGTGCGGGGGGAGGCCAACCAAACAATCTGATGTCTACAGTTTCGCAATGCTTTTGATCGAGCTTCTCTGTCCTCATAGGGCAAATCCATGGGCGGATGATTGTAAAGTACCGTGTATCAGTGCGTACCTTCTACAAAAGAAACGCCCCACCTTACCAGATGAAGTCGTCAATATCCCCGAATCTATATTAAGGCGTTTCTCGCAGCTGATTAAAATGTGCTGGAATGAAGATGCCCTTCAGAGGCCACAATTCACAGAAATTGTAAAAGAACTGCAGTCAATGAGTGATTTTATGCAGAATGACGGTAGAACAAACATCAAAGCAGCAGTTGACCAAAGTACTGGAACAACAGATCAGATACATTACAGCGACGAAAGCAACGAACACGATTCCGTTGATATGAAAATCTGGAATTTAACATTACACCAAGGATCGGCATTGGAAACCCTCGGAGATATTGCTGCGTCTTTTCAAGAAGGTGGAGGTTCGATTCCAAAAGACCTCCATGCAGATATAGAGCAACAGGCATTTCAACTTGATGGTTCCAATGCATGTACATTTTTCGCCACAATACTCGCACATAACCTAGAGAATCTGTGTATGTCGGAAAATAATATATTGAATAGCGAAAATGAAATGAAGGATTTTGTAGAAACACTGATAACGGATCTACCTAAGAAAATAAACAACATAAGAGATGCGTCTTCTTACGTGACGGTGGAGGAAGCTGTAGGTATTCTCAAGGAAGCCTCAGTCAGTGACTTAAACACAGATACACTGATGAATTGCTTCTCGGGCGTAAATACATCATCCGGTGAGAACACTCTTCTCGAAGCTTTAAAGTCTCTATACGAGCAAAGGTCAGCATTCGCGGTCTATATTTGCCCTCCTGCATCGTTCTGCGTTGGATGTTACAACAGTGTTAAGGACTCAACAAATTCCAAGACATTTATAGTTATTGAGACGCATTGCATACCAAGTACAGTTGGTGGAAATGGAAATGGAACTATAGTCCAAATCAGATTTCATCCGAGTGATATGCAGAAAGCAGCTTCAAAACTAACTACTTGGATCAAACGCCGATTACTTTGCTCTGGCGATGGAGGAAACTTCCAGAGCATGACGATAATAAGACAGGTACGACGATTGTTATAGCATGTTATAGCAATTTCACAATTGAAGGGTTTTTAAGCAAAACTATCGTAAGTGACTTCTAGAGTGGATTGTTTTTTTTCTTTTGCTAAAAAACAAAAGCGCTGATTTGTTGCATAAAGGCTTGTTTTCGTGTGGTAGTCATTGCACTGTATTTTTCGCTGATTCCTGCTTAGTTTTCCAGAAAACGCGGGCCAAAAAAGGCACGTTTAACCAAAACGTCACTTTACGATAGTTTTGCGTAAAACCCTTCAATTATAAAGCTCACAATTGCCTTCAATAACAATTTGAGAGGGAACACTTGCCTCCTCTGCGCAAACTTCCTTTGCAACACTGCACATCTCTTATGGTTACCCAGCAGAAAATCGGACATTTTTTCTCAAACGAGAAGATAATCCAATATCCCTTCGATCTACAGAAGTTTGATAATCTTGGTGTGGAAAATGAAGAAGAAGACCACGAACTTTGTGAAGCCTTGGAAAAATCCCTTCAGGAAATGGATGCAAGCAAGGTACCTGTAGCCAAAAAATGTTATTCCACATAGTGTTATGTAGTTACTGTCTAATATTTATTATTATCGACTGGATCTTCAAGAGTCAAGTATGGCCCAAACGTGAATTGTATAAGTTCTGTTTCGTCTTCGAGAATAACTAGACATCATGTCTTCTGTACACGTTCGACGCACTTTCGCTCAGTGAAAACGTAAAAATTCGCGGGAGTCCCCACATATATTTCGATCTACGATCCTCGTCAGTCGTCCGCCATTTCTATTTAACTATTTTACATTTTGATTAATTAAGCTAAGTGTGTCGAGCGTGTACAGAAGCCATAGGAAAGTTTTGAATACTGCTTAAAAGTGGCCAGCGGAAAACGAGAATATACTTGAAGACGCCCTGAGAGATTGTAAGTGAGAATGTCACAAAGTTCTTGATATACAGACGACTTAAAGATGATGAGACATCCAAGTGGCACAATATGTTCATTCTTTTATAGAGCGTTTTCGTCAAGATAACAAGATCGTTTTGCTTGCATCACAAAAATAAAAAACACAGAGATTCTGGAGTTTGTGGAAAAAAAAATTTTCCCTAAATTTAACTTGCCAGTGCATATTGTAGCCAAGTTATTGAGAAACCAAATTCGGACACTTAGACAGCTTTACAAGTATGTTCTGCCATGTTGGTGTTCCACTTTTGTACGACCTTTTATACACCAACTTCGCGGCCAAAACTGTCTACGTGAAAGAACGATTTTGCCAACAAAGTCATGCGTTCCACTTCCTAATGCTTTGGAGATCATTTTTAACTTATTAGCATATTGTATCTGGAAAGCATTTGTGCAGAAATATTGGTTTCTGTAACATTTTCGATCACGTTGAGTTAGGCCGTGTCAAATTTCAAAACGAACCACCAAAATGAACCACTCCTCTGGCACAAAACGTTCTCTAGCAATTAGTGGCACTGATGTCTAGAGTATACTAAAAGAAGAGCTTTGTAGGTTCAACAGTTTTGAATTTAGAATTTTGCTGACCTCCGTGAAAACGCTCTATACTTTAATATGTAGCACTTGACTTATCATAATCGATTTCCCCTTGGAGGAGTTCAAAGTGCGACTTTTGAAGACGAGACCTCGCCTCAGTACCACATCGAAGGGGATGATCGTTTTCCTTCTAGGAAATTCAATGTGACACTGTCTATACTCCTTCGCTTTAGGGGCATCATTTAAAAAGCAAAGAATTAGCGGCTTGTTGTTGTCATGGATCTCGGTAAATGGCCGTTCACTTGCTGACTGGCTTGTGACCTGGATAGACGGCGCCCTACTTGGTCTCCAGGGATTTTTGTGGCTACCACCTTTTTTGCCTTGGGCTTCCTTAGAAGGTTCCACAAGGGCACCCTTTGAGGGAGCTCTACGCCTAGATGATTTGCGCTGAAAATCTAAATGCTCCTTCAGTATTCCTGCCTTCTGGGCAACGCAGAGACTGTGCTTACATAAGTTATTGTATTTCTAACATTGATAGGTGCAAGTTATATAATCACTGTGCACGGTACATTCGTAAATCCCTTTCTTGCAATTCTGATCCCCCACAAGAAGTAACCATTATCGATGGCATAGCTTGTACAGCATCTTTGCAAATTAGCAATGCTTCTGCGTCTTTGGCAATGGTTTCTACCAAGCCATCTGTCCAACTCTTAGGGACTGCAAAATGCCTGATACATCTTCAGAGAATTCTTTGAACTCTGGCTGCTCATCGTCAGGTAGATTAGAAATCGGGATGGCCTTTCCTTTCAAAGCATCTTCGACAGACATTTTGTTGAACTTAAAGACGTAATCGGTTCGTTGAAACTTGACTCTTTCCAAAGACTGCTTCAAGAAAAAACTTTTGTTCTTCATTTTTTCTGAATTCCGAGGTTGTGAAGCTTGTCAGGACAGTTCTGATAGAAATGTCTGAAACATCTTAAAACAGTCGCTTGGTGTATAACCTCCCGCAAAGCGGAGTGCAAAGCGTCTTCTCCATCCGTCATTTAGCCCTTCCCTTTGTCAGCGAGACTCGGTGTGTTTGAAGCTACAGCGTGGACTATCTTGCTGTAAACACCCTTTTGCTTGCTGTAATGGATTGCTGTTGGTCCTAAAAAGGCTGGGGCTGTGCCAGTTCGCTTGGATTTCAAGAAGAGGTGTTTGTAGGTAAACTTCGTCACTTCGAATTTTCCAAAGTTAAAGGTGCGATCCACACTGAACGGATGACTTAGTACCTCTGAAGTACAGAATCTCGATAGGTCTAAAGTCATATAAGATTGTAAAGCTGTTTTTTGACCTCGGTAACTCTCCAGGTTCGCGTGCACCCAAGACACCACATGAGGAATCTGAAACATTCTTTAAAGCAACGGACGCCGAACATGAAGCAAGCTCTTTCTTAATGGCTTCCATAGTATTTTTTTGCGTTGGGTAAAATGCTGTTTTTCCGCTTTTGCTGTTTCCATGGGGAGACACTAAAAAATTAACCTCTTCACAAGCTCTATCTGATAATGAGTATTGAAGCAAACAGCAATTTCTTTTGAATGAAGATAAGCAAGTCCCTCGACAATTTCCAAAGCTGCAAGGTTAGCAAGCGGAAGGAATTCCTCGGACTGGAATTCATCAATTTTCAGCAGAAAGTCGGCGAGGGTACTGACACGTACATCCTGGCCAAATTGCTTGAAATCGAAGAAAACGTACTCTAACATCATGGCAGGAGGCTGACAACAAACGGCTTTAAAATTCCACGACGTTTCTATGTTGGAGCTCATTGAGATGTGTTACCTCTTTAAAGAAAAGCTTCCTCTCCTCTTGATCCAAGACCTGAAGCATTTTCTTGACTGCAACTGTTGTCGTTGTGGTATCTACCGGCAATCTGTACTCGGTCGTATAAACATCGCCATAAGCTCCTTTCCCGATTCTCTCTTTAACTAGTAATTTGTTGCAATCGACGCGAAGCATTTTTGCATTAATATAATTTTCAAATTTCCCTTTACTTGCGAGCTGAGGAAGCTTGAACTTTCAAAAGAAAGCCACGTTTGTTGAAGGAGAGCTCGAGCGCGTCGCAACTACCACGAACTCAAGTGATGAATTTTCCCGCCGATTTTTTGCACTCGCAGTTTATTTGATGCCAGGGTCATGACCTTCTTTCCCAGTTTTTCTGTTCAGGTCTGCTCCTCTCTCTAATGCAATTCTGTTATTTTAGGGCATTCGAAATAAAAAAAAAACCTTTCCCTTTGTAAAGCCAATTTGATTTTGATTTTGTTTTTGTTTCATTTCTTCAATTTGCTTCTATTGAATGCCGATTTCCGTAACCTGGTTACCGTTGCGTGACATCCGGTTATCGATTCTATAATTATCTGTACTGCAATCACATTACAATTTTGTGCCTTCGTATGTTGACTGATCAACTGCTATTTAGGTCCGACTTCTCGGTAATTGGAAACAAAACAGCTCCTTAACAGCAAATAACCAAAGGGAAAAAAAAGACGAACTAAGGGATTTAAATTCATTGCGGCCATAATACGTTCGCGAGCAAAGGCTGATATTTTTTTAAGTGTTTGCAACACGTCTGTGTTTTCGAGGTGTGCGTTTTCGAGGTCTGTGTTTTCGAGGTCTGCGTTTTCGAGGTCTGTGGTCTGAGGTCTGTGTTTTCGAGACACCCATGAAACCTTATCTAATTTGTCTTTCAACCGTCACGGATTATCACTAGGCCGTCACGTCACGGATTTCAGCAAAAACTTAGGATTTTAAAGCGAATTTTGCCTTTCTCCGTCACGGA
>JAEMPF020022460.1:2391-7391 GCA_022496165.2 Catalaphyllia jardinei
TATATGGATTGTGAAGCAGAAGCAACAATAGTAAAAAGATATTATAATTTTCAAAATAAAAAAATTATAATACCTGAAAAAGAAAAAAAGCAAAAATACTACAAAATAATTTACTACCCTGATGTAGAGGGCTCAGCTCCAATTTATATAAAGAAAGATAATTCATCCTTAATAAGAGAAATTAATAATAGTGAACCTAACTATGATTTTGGTATATGAATTTTTTCCTTTTATTCTCTCCTATTTTTTGCCTTTATTTTGCCTTATTTTTAGATAGTGTGCTCTGGCCCCTCTTTCCCTATACTACTAAAAAAGTCTGTGAATATTCCGCGTTCTGAAAAAGGCCCCCACAAACTAAGCTCAATCGCTGACGCACACCACCACCTCAACTAAGGCGCGGGAAACGTCATGAGTTGTTAAGAAAGTGTTGTTACAAACACTTGATGTTACAAACAATTCTGCAGTCGAGGAATAAGTATTTAGCTATCTAAAGTGCTACTGCGTTCCGCAGTCTCGCACTCGATGGAAAGAACTAGTTATAGTTAAGAATTGGTTCATGCTTAGCGTGCGTATATCGAGTTATGGATGCACCCGGGAAGTTTGGAGAGCACTTGAGAAGCGTAAAATTTGCTTGAGGCGATAGCCGAGAGCAATTGTAGCTTCGTGAGTGCTCTACAAACTTCCCAAGGGAATTCATAACTCGATATATGCACAGCTAAAAGCATGTACCAATTCTTTTATAAAATGGCGACAACAACTTGGACGCTTGAACACGTTTTATTTCTAATTGACTACATCTGATTAGTTCTCACGATGCATGGTGAAAACACAAAAGTGTCCATTATCCTAACACGCCACAATCAGTTGAGCAACAGTTGAACGAAAACGCTCAACCTGGTCCCTAACATTGTCTGTGAAAAATTCGGACGAACTAATTATAAAGAAAACGTAGGTAAACACAGTAAAAGTACTGAATGAAAATGTAGACAAACAAATTCAAAATACTCACGTTGAAGTAAACATCTTTGCCATGCAAAAGCTAAAAGCTCGAAGTAGGGTTTGGATTCTTTAAAATAATCTTCTCATTGCCGAAACTTTAACTAAGAACTCACAACTAGAACTCCTCGAAAATTTTGGAACTGATCGCCATGAAATAAAACTGCACACGTCAGGTGCACACGTCATTGAGCACGGCCGTGCTTAGGTGCACACGTTATTGAGCACGGCCGTGCGTACATTTAATAAATCGAATGTGGTTTAGCGTGGTCTGTACTCTTATTGACAGCGATACGTGTCATCACGGTGGTTAAAATTTTGTGGACTCAAGAGGCGCAGCCGAGTGAGTCCGCAACAAATTTTGAAATCAGTGATGACGCGTATCCCGATCGATAAGAGTACAAACCATGCTAAACCACATTCGATTTGTTTTTTACCACAATGTCAACGAAATAAATCTTTGTCCTGACAATTGAAAACGCCGACTCGGATTTGAAAGAGCATGCGCTGCATTATTCAAATGAGATTTCCTTTCAAAAGCTTTTGGAAACCCGGTTCAGACGCCGTACTTCACATGGGCCGAATCGAATTCGAATTTAAGCCGACCCAAATTATTTTAGATCGCCTGAATTGATTCAGACGCCGATTTTAATTTCAAGCGAGTTGAATTCATTAGGAGATAACAGTGCATTTCGATCAGCGCCGATACGTACTGAACTCCCGTAAACATGGTAAACAACAAGCAAGCACGATCCAAAGCCGTCCTTTGAAAAATATAAGAAAAGTCAACAAAAAGGAGCAGAATGAGGCAAACTGCACTAATCTATCTACATGTAGCTTCAAGATTGCAGCTAATTTCAACTCACAATTTCAACTTCCATCCTTTTTATGTGCTGTGAAATACAACTTCAATATTCGGGTTAATTCACAAATGCACTGCTCACACGTAGTTCAAACACGAGCACAGAAACTATGATGGCATACACATTAATTTTTATGCCGTTTACCAAGGAGGCAGCAAGTTTACAAGCGAAACTTGCGTCGTTCTCAACGGTATTATATTGTTAATCTATTGTTAATCTATTGTTATGTGGATATATTACAATACAATTCTAACTGAATTTGTCGGAGTATTGGACAACCAGTCGAAACCAGAAAAACACGAACTACACTTATCGGCTTCCTCTCTGACGAGCAAAAGCCGCCATTTTAAAGCGCTGACGCACAATTAAATACTTCTGCACATACTTTGGTCCTTAAAATACATTAAAAATACATTAAAGTAATTTAAGTATTTGGTTCGGCTCATGTAAATCAAAGCCGGTCCACAGCCGTTATTCCTGGCTGAGCCAGGCGGGAAGAACGGCTGAGCCGATTCGAATTATATCAGCCGTTTCGAATTGAGTCAGACGCCGTACTTCACATAAACTTAATTCATTGAATTCGATTAGGTTCATGTCAAGTAGGGCGTCTGAACCGGGCCTTAATATGCGGAAACAATACCAAAAAAATGTTTGGGAAAAGAATAATGACACGTGCTAACAATCTAATTGACAAATGCCTCATTTCTTCAAGCGCTTGTTGGTATGGGCAAATGGCTTTATCAAAGAGTTTTCCGGTCAATGAGATGCCATGATGCTGTAATTATTCATTTAGTTTTAGAACTTAACAGCTGGCGTTTTATATTGAGCCTCAGCAGGTTTCTAGACCGATCGTTGTGCTGAACTGATCTAAATAATATTTATTCATTTTACAAAGAGTCGTTCCTTGGGTGTCACCAGCTTTGCTCGTTGTGGAAGCTCTAGCAATGACGACTCCGACGCCAAGGACGCCAACTTGTAATTTAAAATAACAGGTTTAAATTATATATTCCAATTTCGCAACTGTGTATACCTGTTCAGAACGAAAAGCTCTCGGTCTAAAACCTTGCTCAGGCTATGTATGCGATTCCAAAAGAAAATGAAAAAAAAAACAGCCATTGCAAATTACGTTCTCAAATATACGTATAACTTTCTTATTGCACGCTCATCCATCACAGAAAACAGCTAAGAAACCATACCAAGACTCGAAGCTCACTGTGCTGCTCACTAAACCATATGTTTGGTAGCCTACTCACTGGCGTCGCCATCGTGTTTTACTCCCTTAAAGTTCCCTCGTCACGACCTCAAACATGTACAACTAAATGCTACACCGGTCCTTGCCGCTATACAATGATCACTTACCTACCGTTGACGGTGACCAGAGGGAAAAAAATGCTTCCAGTTCGCATACGTACGACTAATTCCGCTTTATCGCAATATTATCTCCTAACTTCTTCAAGTATCCAATAACAAAAAGATATTTGACAACCCGTTCTCTCTTAGCGTAATAAGGGCGTCGTGATTGTGCTTGGTCCTAAAATATCTTTATTAACTCCTTGCGTCACAATCCGCTGCTTCTTATGCAAATTTCTAATGACTTTTCGTTAAAATTAATGATTGCCAGGCCTGCAGCGCTTTCTCTTTAATTTTCTTTGAATTTTGCAACTGACATGATTAATTTGGTCGTAAGAGAAGTTAATCAGGTTCATGAATTAATCTTTAATGACGCACTCATAGATGCCAAAAGGGCAACATTAAGCACTTAATGACTGGCCACAAGGGAAACAGTGAGTTTTGTTTCCCCGAGACCTTTAATGTTCCCCGAGGCTAAGCCTAGGGGAACATTGAAGTCGAGGGGAAACAAAACTCACTGTTTCCCGAGGGGCCAGTCATTAAGTACTTTGTTATACCTCCCGACTCAAAAATAGAAAAAGCGCCGAAAAAAATTATTTTCTTGAGGCCATTGCATACACTGGCCGCTCTCGCAAAAATTGAAGGGGCTACCAAAACCAACCTGTTCTATCATAAAACCACGATAACAGTCTTTTTCACCGCAGCTAACAAAAAATATAGACAGTATTTTAGCTGCTTTGACCTCTTTTAACGCTGAACTCAAGCATTTTGAGTTTGATTTGATCAGGAACAGCATATTTTGTTGCAAATTACACACTTTCCTACCTGGCGACCTCGATCGAATAGCGAGTTGACGAAAGTAGGCAATACATTTTTGGTGCCAAACCACAAGCTTGGAGACACAAAACGTTGATATTTTGCCTTTTGTTTATCTCCATGATATGTTTTTGGGACTGTAAATTCCTTTTCTTGAATAATGAATGCCGTCTCTAATGAGCAACGTCCTGCTTTTTACATCAGGCCGACAGGTACACAAATTTGCTGCGAACTCAAAATGCACGACCTGATCACGTGCAACTCCAAAGTTCAAAGTGTTGTTTCTCTAGGGCGTCATTGAGCTTTGTTCGCCCTAGGGCGTCATTGAGTTTTGACCCATGGCACGTGACACCTCCTCCAATCGGGAAACGTATTTTAGTTGGGAGGTATAACAATATCCTTTAATACTGCGCAATTCTTGTTTTAATTGTGTTAAGTTTTGTATTAAAAAAGAACGCTTCTATCACTTAAAAATAACCCCTTACCGTCTTTTCTCTATAACTGCAAACAGCATGCTATAATTTTATTTAAAACGCTTTTTTTGGTATTTAAATCATTCCATTCGACAAATACTAGCTCTCTCTTATAAGACTATATTTTATGAGAATATCGAGGCTGATATTTGTAACAATTCAGAAATATCTTAAGAATAAACCCGAGACTGGGATTGTTGATAGAATATATTTTTGCGAGTTGAAAATTTGTAAATACAATACAATCACATGTTTTTAACTAATCTGTATTAAATTTGTCTCTTCTCTCAAAACAACAAGACTGGTCAAATTTTCGATGCTAATAACATTTCTGCAAGAACTGGAAGCTATTTTCATTAAATGATCCAACGTTATGTACCAAATAGAAAGCTTCGTTCGTCTTCTGCATTTCTTTTAAAACAAAACAAGTGGAACCTCAAGTCTTATGGTTTTAGAACCTTTATAGTAGCTGCTCCCTTTTTATGGAACTTCTTACCCTTGG